>JAVANC010000001.1:63740315-63780315 GCA_033319125.1 Parnassius glacialis | reverse complement strand
TAAAATAACTGCATGGCTCTACCTCGTTCACAAAATATATTTAACTTCTATTTTCAAACCAAATGAACATAGATGACGTTCACTAATACTCGTAGCCGTGGAAGTTAAAATAAACTAAACAGGAACTTATTCCTTTCAAACTGAATCAGTAATTGCAATGAGACAACTTTACAAATAGCCTTTGGTAGTGCGTCTCTAGGGCGAGCTGAGCTAACTTTGTTTTCTCAACGCTTCTTGTGTGATTTTATGTTGTGCCATAATACACTGGGGTATAAAATAAAAGACAATTTACAGTGTTAGGTTAACACCCAACATGATTAACCTACATCTATCATTAACATGATGTATCATTTATTACATGCCTTATGGTATAAAACAGGGGGTGGTCGATTTAACACCGCTACCACAGTCTTGACCCGGCAGGTTGAAAATCGCTTCGGCGTTGGCAGCCAAGGCTTCTTCAGCGCTTGAAAAGACTTGTCTTTTATATTTTCTTTGACTTATAGGAACAAAAAGAAATTCTAAGAAGCTAAGTCCATCCATCTAAGTAGCCAGCCAGGGCTGTAGGATGGGTGACTTAGAGTTTAAACACCACTAAATGCTTTTGTTCTAAGGGAGGTATGTGAAGAGGCATTATCGTGATGCAGCATGATTCCCTGAAGTCCGGCCTGTGGTCTTTTCTCCCGCACAGCTTGAAAAAATTTGGGTAATGCAACTGTAGTATACCACTCAGAATTGACTGACCTACAATTTTTCAGCATTGACGTCGATAAATGTCCGCTCCGCGAAAAAAAATAGCCATCGAATAAAACTGTTTTTTACAAATTTTATCGCGTTTATTTTATTATTTTTATTCCCGACGTTTCGAGTGCTTTTCAGCAACCCATGGTCACGGGGGGGACTGAGATGTTTGACGTCCCAATGTCACAGTTAGCCCGGCTACCTTCAGTTTTTTAATATTAATTTTAGGTTCGATTTACGCAGAATGAACTGACAGTATCCGGAAGTCTTACAGTGTTATGCTTGGGTTTGGATTTAATTTTGTTAATTATAGGATCCCAAGCAGATGGCAGCACCCATCCATCTTCTCTATTGAAATTAGGATGTTTTTTAATTTCAATAGCCTCGCGTATCATCCTTGGTAGGAATCGGTGTTCTTTTGCAAGGATTTGTGGTCTATCAAATCTGATGTAATGGCGGGGACGATCTTGAACATGTTCACAGACTGCAGACTTCCCAGAGCGTCGGTGCTTCACCTCAGCTATATGTTCTTTCACGCGGGTTTTAATAGATCTTTTTGTTTGTCCTATGTAAGAGAGACCACATTCGCATTCAAGCTTGTACACTCCTGCATCTTGTAGAGGGATATTACACTTGACGGATGGTAAAAATTGACTAATTTTCTTCGGCGGCTTGAAGTATGTTTTAATAGAAGCTCGCTTCAAGATGTAGCCAACCCTGTCTGTGACTCCTCTGACATAGGGTAGTACAGCAGGCACACGCTCGACTGTGGTCGGCTTCACTCGGTCACTGTGACGTAGGCGCGGGACCCGAAGCTTGTTGTCTTGCAATACTTGCTCGACGTACTGAAGCTCGGCGGCCAGATGTTTTCTGTCACAGATCCCTCGTGCTCTCTGAAACAAAGATTTTCCCACGGTAGCTAACTGTGATGGATGATGGTGCGATTCACCATTTAAATATCGGTTAGTATGGGTCTTTTTTCTATACACAGTATGACCAATAGTGTTATCAGGATTTCGGATGACTAAAACATCTAGGAAAGCTAAAGAATTGTTGGCCTCTAACTCCATTGTGAATTGTATTTTAGAGTTTATGGAATTAAGGTGGTCTAAAAATGCAGTTACTTTGTCAGATGGTAAAATTGTGAAAGTGTCGTCTACATACCGCTTGTAGAATCTTGGATTTACAGGAGCAGTAAGAAGGGCTTTCTCCTCAAAGTCCTCCATGAATATGTCGGCGACTATGGGAGATACAGGTGAGCCCATCGCCACTCCATCTACTTGCTTGTAAAACTCCTCCTTCCACAATAGATAGCCAGATGTAAGGCAGTGTTTGAGTAATACTGCATATTCTGTAGGCATGTTGTATTCTTCTAGCTTCCTGGTTACAATTGAGATGCAGTCTTCAATAGGTAAGCATGTAAATAGTGACTGAACATCAAAACTGACCATAGTTTCATTGTCAGCAAGATGTAGGTCTTTTATCTCACTAACAAAATGGTACGAATCCTTTGTGTGTGCTCTAGTTTGTCCTCTCAGTGGTGACAGAATTTTTGCCAGGTGTTGAGCCAACTTATAAGTTGGTGAATCGATTTGGCTTACTATGGGACGTAGTAGAGCGTTTGGTTTGTGTATTTTCGGTAACCCATATAACCTTGGTGCTTTAGTACACGGTGGTATTATCGAGTATACGTCGAGATTTAATTTTTCGGAGTAATTCTTTATTAGATCGCTAGTTGTTTTAAGCACATTGGTTGTAGGGTCTGTTTTGACCTTTTTGTACGTACTTTCGTCCGATAAAAGTTGTTGTATTTTCAAATTATAATCTGACGTATCCATTATTACCGTAGCATTTCCTTTATCTGCACGGAGAATCGTGAGCTCTGGTCTGTTGCGTAAGTTGTACAACGCTTGAAACTCGTCTTTGGGGAGATTTAGTTTCGGCACAGAACTTCTACGTAACAAGGACGAAATGTCTTGACGTATGGCCTCAACATCTTCCTTTCCCACATTGTTTTTAAACAGACAATCCTCAACGTTGCATATAATTTCCTCATACGGAATTTCTTTCGGTGTTATTGCGAAATTCAGGCCCTTCGATAATACTTTTAATGTAGGTTCGTCCAGTGTTTATTGTGACAGATTATAGACCGTGCGTTGTTTATTGTTTGTGTCTGTGGTCAACGGTTGTGTATCGTTTCTACGTTGACATGGATATTTGGCATTTGATTTGATCGTTAATTTTTGGTATTTCTCTATTTGTTTATTTTTGCATTCATTATATTTAGCTTTTTCACGTTTGTTCAAAGTTTCTATGCAATTATTAAAATCAAATGTCGTTAAAACTGTCTTTAACTCACTGGACAAATTGTCTATGGTATTATTTATGACAGATACGCGGAGGCCATGGGGCCAGGAAAATCGAGCGCTTAGTAGCACCCACTTTCCCGACCCCAGCGAATGATCTGGTCTCTGGCTTCGCCACCAACCAAGTTTCGGCCGCGGAGGGTAGGGAGAGCGGCGCCTCGCAACATTGACATTCCTCTCCCCCCACGACCCCACCACCACTGCATTAATTAATGGTGCGGCCACGTCAGAGTCGCGGAGGATAGGGCGAGTGGCGCATCGCCATGCCAACACTCCTCTTCCTCTGCGACTCCACCTCAGCTGCAGTGGTAGGGGTGAGGACACCCCTTTCACTGCAACCCACCGACACACATCTGAAGTGGGCTCGCCGAGTCCACTCGGAGTGGCCACCTCGGGACGGCTTTACACCACGGGTTAGTCAATGGGTTCCTCTTTGTTCACCGCGCACTAGCAAGCCACGGCTACTAAGCCCCCCCGCCACGACAAGGCGGGAACCCGTTCGGGGGGGAAGCGATGGATACCTACATCTATCCTCAATTAAGGAGCAATATGTAGATGTGACACCCTTAAGAACTTAAATGAAATGACCTCGTTAGTAGTAAGTAAAAAGGTCTCAAATGTGTTAAATCAGCAGTAAAAATAGATGCAACTAGAGATCGAACTCTGTGTCCTTGTATTATTTGAAAGTGTGCGACTACCCTCTAAGTTACCATGGCTCGAGCATATTTTAACATTATTGCTAATTATAATACTTTCAAATATAAAGTTGCAATCATTATTTTTAACCGAGTTACAAAAATGAGAAGGTTCTATACTGGACGCGTTTGTTTTTAATGTATGTTTACCGATGAATCAAAATAAATAATGCTTCTTTTATTACTAACATTTATACAGTGGGGGTGATTTTTTTTTAACTTTGATGGCACCATCATCAAAAATTTTAAAAAGTCACCCCGAATTATGGAAAATAGTTTTTAATATACTCGTATATCATACATATTTAGACGACATTGCATTTGTTACTTTGAACTTGTAATATTCATTAGTTTACAATTTTTTTTTTAATTTGACAAAAAGTTAATTTGTCGTATAAAAGATTCTTTCATTATTTAAGCTTGTAAAATTAATAGGCGTACCTGTAGTATGATTAAAAAAACATCCCAGTGGGCTACTTCGCTTTTATGTGTCCTAATTAATTACAATCTAATTAGCCTGAGCGTTGCTGACCTTGTTTCATTATCTTTATTATGCGTTAAACAAGGAAAATCATGGAATTAGATGATACAAAAGTTATATAGCTTCAAAATAAATTCTAAACATGGCGTTTAAATTCTGCTAAAATGGAATAAATATTTTATTTATTAAATAAATATGACAACTGTATCAAAAATATCTTGAATACTGCTTTCTTTGATAATATATACAATCTAACCAAAACTATTTTTACTAAGAAATGTTTATGATCTTATGCATTTATTCACTCATTTCAGTCTATCAAAATTCCAATACTAAACAAAGGATTTCCCCGTAGATTATTACATAAGCGGTAAATTTTCAGTAATTGTCTTGCTTGGCAGGCCAGTTGGCAACCGCATAGGATTATTTTTACTATGGGGATATTGCTATTGGTTTCTCGTCTGTTTAGGATGCATTAAAATATATAAATCTAATATACCATAAACATAAAATCTACGGAATAAAATATATTACAATAAATGCAATAAAATATAATTTTGATATATTATTTATATTACTCTGGATTTGGTTTCTTTGTCCGGCAGGAGAAACAGTCTGTCGGAAAGAAACTGTCGGACGATGCGACCTGTATCGAGGAAAACCGCCTTCTGCATTTAAGTCCGGAGTGGTACGTCACGTAGTCCCCAGTCGCCCCAGATGACCCGAGAATATGAGCATGGTTGACTCCTTGTAGAAACGATAACTTTTACGAGAATATTGGTCAACATACCATCCCACATATCGATCACCTCATGAGCCAGATACAGATATTTTTTTCTTGTTTTTGTGATGAGAGCCCGGTCTGAGTACAGCCTGGTGTAGTCATTCTCGAGCACGGATTTCAGCAAGTACTTATATAAATAAAGCAGTTTCCAACTCTCGATAACGTATTTCAAAGCTAGTTTCTGTTGTAGGATAGGAACTACTAGGTTGTGTCTGTGCAAATCCTCAGAGTTAGCCAGCGCCGAACAACCGAAGAGGACATGCCAAAGTGACCCGCTGGAACGGCGATAATCTTGACGGATGTCGACACTGTCATCCTTTAGGATGTATCTCCGATAATTATTGGTCCTAATAACCTAATCTTTTATTGCACATACAAAACACTCGGTTTCCCCAAAGAGTTAACCGAAACGTAGCCAGTGAAGGAAAACAAATGTATTAACAAAACGCTCTGGAGAACTTTGCAGAACCTCCCGTAGAACTCCTTATCTTTCCATATGGTCTTCTGGTTAAATGCTTTGAACGGCCGGGTCTTGCCATTCGTTAGCTAAGTTCTTTATAACGTGTGTGACATGAGTCATCCGATCCCTTCTGAAAGTAATTACGGAAGGTGCACACTTCGCGACTATGCATTGTGAGGGCATTTAGAGAGCAACACCCACATGCTTCCACGGTAAGCACCAACTCATTACCGACAATCTCGGACTTAGCTCATTTAACCCAATGGACTCGAATCGCATGATTATTCCCTTCGGTGAAGGAATTGGATTTAAAAATATTTTGTGTTAATCAAAACTGCTTACGGAATCGATTTTATCATTACAAGGACCGTTTCCACCGAAGTATAGGTGCTCTTTGAAAAATGCAGATCTGTGCGGTTAACGTGTGCATAAAGCAGTCAAATACTTAAAATTTACAAAACGATGGAGTTAAACGAAAATGTCACATTAAGTTCAAAGTGAGATCACAATTTTTTTTGTTTGCGCTGTTTAATAATGTGATCGCTAGTATTTCCTCTATTCATTGTGTGACGGCTCTTTATTATTATTAATAAATAATAAATATACTTAATATATAGACATTTAAAAATATCATAGCAATTATATTTTAAACAATTAAAATGCATTAATAAAGTTCAAATATATTCATTTCAAATATTGAATATTATAGTAAAGTAAACCCATAACATTGTCTAACTAAAATATTCAAAATGTATTATATAGTACAAGTACAAGTTGTTCATTCGCCTAGCCTCCGGAACTCGATGGTACCAGCGAAACTGAATTACACAGAGACTGTCAACTTTCGAAAATTTCTGAGTATTTCAAGGAAATGTTTCGGCGCTATTTCGAGAGGGCCGGGACACATCCCAACCCGCTAGTGGTAAACGCAACCACATACACTCCGACTCCGAATGTAACGGAAAGCCTCTGGAGGTCCCGTAATATTCTAATGTACCCGTTCCGCTAGATGCCGAAGACAGAGATGTCGTCGGCCATTCACACATAAACACTACACACTCACCTAGTGCCACAAACATAGTTAGGACAACAACGGATGGGACGCAGCGAGCCCGCGGACGGGCGCGCTTCACACCCCTCCACACCGCGTACATACCGTACATCCGCGTCCCTGGGCGGTTCTCACCGCCCAAAACATCGAACGATACGAGTTAGCCGTCAAAGCCGGAATCCACTACCCCCTGTTCTAACGGCCATTAGATAAGTCATCCATGTGTACTGTTAACTGTCCTAGGAATCATCATTACGCAAGCAACGATGCAGTGTAATAAAAATTCACCTTTTGTTAGCCCTGAGTTCAATGACTCCGTAAAAGCCAAAAGGCTAACAGCACAAACGTCATCAGAAACCAGTTTTAAATATTGTTTTATTATGACACTATATAAAAGATTATATCATAATGATTTCTTATATTTACGCGAACACTACATATTTAAATACGTTTTATGTAGATTATATCATGTTTACTTACTTTTGTTTGTATTATAGTATGTAAAATAGCTGTCCAAAAGTGTCAATGTCGATGACAAAATGAAAGAGAGTGCTCAGAGGAATTGTCCGGACTAATTCCAGCCGCTCAAATTCACCATCGTCTATCACGACAAAGCTCGCGATACCATCTGGATGATTTTTTTATTATAGGATGAAATTGATGTTTTTAACATAATATATAAACTTCTTTAGAGATACGCATAAATGATGAAAAGCTTTGCCTTGAGAACACTTTTGGATAAATTTTATTTAGATTCAACATGATTTTTTTTTTCCACATATTAATAACAAATTAATCTTATTCACTAGCACAATATAAACACGCAACGCATGCAAATTGGCAATATTCTGTCACTTATACAGATTAAGATTTACATTTATAAAGATTAAGTCGCAATATGACGTCAACAATATGCTCTTAAGGCTTTAACTAACCTGAATGACCTTGACGAAACGGCTATCGCAGAGATTTTAGCCAACGTCAACACCGTCTAGCAACTACGTTCTGTATTACTTATAAAAGTGCAAAGATTAGTAGACTGCAGAGATGACAATTATAAAAGTGACGTACTGCCTGTTATGCTTGCGCATCACTGAGAATTATGTCGTGGTTACGCATCTTCAATTACATTGTGCTGTAGCTTTTTTCGGTAGACGTTACGAGCTATCAAGTGTTCAAGTTTCAAGTACGTAAGAGTTTTTTATTATATATGTTAAATCGTATTTATTTGTATCGTATTAGTAGCTCTGGGTCAAAGCGTTCGCTGTAAATTATTCCCGGGTTTGATCCCCGACAGCATGAATGCAATTTGTAATTGCAATTTTCGTCAACACGCATTGGGGCAGTTCGGTGGGCATTTCCTTGCCCTAAAACCCTCTCAGAAATAAAAAAAAGAGTTCTGTGCCCAGTAGAGGGAATTGTATAGCCATTTACTTTACTTTGTAGCAATATTTATGTTCGTTTCAGATACAGAAGGGTACCTAATGCTGACAAAAATATCATGTGGAGGCGATGAAAACGTAAAACATCTTTGTACCTAGATAAAACGTTCGAAAGATTGTCAGTCATGTCATACGCCACATTTTCTATAGAGCGTAGAACATTGCAGATAGGGCAAAATAAAAAATAATCCAAAATATTATGGGAACTATTTATTAATAATATATACATTTATAGGTATTTATAATAAAAATAATGAACAAGCTGCAAGGCTCAACTAATAATGTTTCTTGTAAACACAATTGTCAAATTCCTGTTTTAATTTTTACCAATGGTCAATTGATGAAAAGTAGTCAAGATCACTTCATATAAAATATATTTAATTAAAATTGACACATGACCTATTTGGCTTTCTACTTATAACTCGGCGGAAATTTGAAAAGATGATTTTGTCTTTTCACACAAGTATTGTTTACAACTGGCGTGGTTTCGAAAAGCGTGATTAAGTGTCAGCGGTATTTAATCAATTAAATAGTGAATTTTTTGAAATTTATTTTTTTGTTTATTTTTGTTATATCTTCTTAAAAACTGACGCCATCTGACTATTTTATTATTTGTTTTTTTTTGTAACGCATAAGGATAAGTTAGACTAATTCAGATTAACTTGCATAAGTTTGTAATTTTTTTTAATTTTATCACAAAATTTCCGCACTAAATTATTACCTTTTCTACAGTGATTATCTCCTCTTAGTTTCGGTATGACTGTAGGATGTTATACTGAGTCACCGTCAGTTACTAAGCGGCCATAAATCATTATATGTATGTATAGACATAAACGTATTAATTTTTTGATTTCAAAATTTTTTTTTTTTAGAATTTTGATTGATTTTTTTAAACCTGGTAAAATTATTTTTTTCTATACCAATTGACGGGCCTGAGTATAATGCCAGTTATGCTCTTTGGCTCAAGTTATATTTTATTTTATGCTCAATTGCAGACAAAAAATATTGATTGCGCATTTCTAAAACAAAATTTTACCTCTTCTCCTTCTAACAATAGCTCCTGGCATGGCGGAATAGTTATTATTATCTATAAGACCATTTGCAGAAACAGTTTTTGTTAACAGTTATGAGTGTAACATTTTATCAGCTGCTTTGTTTATAGTGCCTTGAGCAACACTTTGCCGGTTTCTGTACAGAAAATAATGCTGGCTTTGCAAATATGGATGGCCGCTACCATTGAATATAATACCCGCTATGTTACACTTATTTACATAGAAACTTTAATTATCATTTGTATAAAATTCTAAATAGCACTTTTTACACAACAAAGTAAACTTTTAGATTAGTCCATCTTGTTTCTCACTAATTAACTAAATAGTAAAACAAACCAATAGGTCCGTGATTTAAAATTTCTTGAAACTTTTTATAGAAAAGCGTGACCTTATCATAATATAATAGTCAATCATTTAGCTATATGATAAAACTTTTAAGTGTGCCAGTCAAACATTAATGATGATATTCGGGTCATTATATTGGAAATGTCTTTTAAATATTTTGTAGTACAATTGATAATATTCAGTATGATTGACCGTGTATATGACTTTAAGTCTATGTTATTTTTGATGAAAATTATTATTGCACATAAAAGCCCTTTCATATTTATTGTATTCTCGAATTAAATTAATCAAAATGAAAATAAGAATTTTGGCTCTTTATAACTGATCTTTAAATGTAAAACACTGACTTGAATTTAAATAATTATCGGCATTTTTTTAATTCATTGAACTTTTTAAAGATTTTGTTTTGTTTGAAACTCTACTGGTAAAAAAAAACAATATATATATATATATATATATATATATATATATATATATATATATATATATATATATATATATTAGAGTTCTTGATGAAAAAAATATGCACGTTACATAGCATCGCATCAAGAATTTCTAATGTAATTCTTGGTGTAAAGCTAAGACGTGATAATAACTGTAAACAATAGAATAACAAAACAATGAAAATATTTGTAAATACTTCCTTTATAACCTAATAAATATTATTTGACCGTAATAAAATAAAACAAGGTAGTCTTCGGCATGAAAATAAAAATAAATATTTTCGATTATTTTTGCAATATCTAACAGCTGGATCAGCGCGCGATTCTGATCCATCTAAAGATGCTAAATTTTAGCAAGCACTGTCAAATTCAATAGGAGTGACAGAAAAACGGTTCTTGATATAGAAGGGTAAATAAATTATTTAACCTATAAAGTAAAATCACTTTATTAAAAATCAAAATAGCCCAACATCATTATTAACATGAGATATATAATTGTACGAGTGCTTACAATACTTTACATTATTTTACTGAAATCTGAGAAAGTGTTTTTTAATAGAATAAGGGTGACAAACGAGCACACAGTCCACCTGATGGTAAGTGGTTGCTACGGCCCATAGACATCTACATCTATTCTCGATTACGTATCAAAATGTAGATGCGTTGTCACCCGTGACAACTAAGACTAAGATGTAATGCCTCGTATCCAGTAAAAAGGTTATCCGGTTCTTTACACTCACCATACCAAACACAGCAGGGTTAAACTGCTATGTTACATGCTTAGAATAATAACACCTAGAAGCCGAGTCCTTGTCCGTAATGTGAGGCAACTCAAACTAAGCCAGAATGGCTTAGTTCAATACTCGGCCCATTAGTGCTCAAAGTCGTGTCGTGTTGACAACAGCTCCCGAAATTTTAATTAAAAATGACGTTTTATGCAGTTAACGGATGTCAGTACATCAGACAAACACATGAAACATAGTAACATTACATTTCACGAGTAACTAATTCTTTTGAACTTATATTTTTACGTAAAACATTCATCAAAAATAATTATGAATTTTAAAAACTGACATATAACATTATACGGAAATGTTGCTAAAGTGAAAGAAAAATTCTCCCACATTTTTTAATTAAAACTAAAACACGTCAATAGGAATGAGGGCATCCACAACTTTTTCTGTTACCACGGCGGCGCCACTTTACAGTGAGGTAAAATATTTGACAGATTTCATAGCGGGGATAATAATTTCTTAAGAAAATGTAATGTTTAAGGTTTCTTTCTGTATTATTAGTTATATTTATATGAATTAAATTAGAAATGAATAAACCAAATTATAAAATATAACTAAAAACCGTTTTTTTTTAGAGTTATAAAGTGCAAAAAATTATAAAATCAAATTTCTGACGCACTGTGTTGTGTAATAATATAATGTTTTAGATAATAATAAACTATTCATCATTTTTCATCATTACAGCCCTTCACAAGTCCACTGCTGAACATAGGCCTCCCCCAAGGAATGCCACAAAGCACGGGCCTGAGCCACTTGCATCCATCGACTTCCTGCATGTCTTACCAGGTCGTCACTCCATCTTGTGGGGGGACGCCCTACACTTCACCTACCGGTACGAGGCTGCCACTCGAGAACCTTTCTTCCCCATCGGTTGTCGGTTCTTCGAGCTATATGGCCGGCCCACTGCCACTTCAGCTTACTAATCCGTTGGGCTATGTCGGTTACTCTGGTTCTACTGCGGATATCCTTATTCCTAAGTTTATCACGCAGAGAAACTCCGAGCATAGCCCTCTCCATAGCTCGCTGAGCGACCTTGAGCTTCCTCATACGGCCAGCAGTGAAGGACCACGTCTCAGTTCCGTAAGTCATCACTGGCAACATGCACTGGTTGTACAATTTTGTTTTAAGGTTTTGAGGTATTTCTGACGAGAAGATGTGTCGTAGCTTCCCGAACGCTGCCCAGCCGAGTTGAATCCGTCGATTGACCTCTCGGTCGAAGTTGGACTTACCTAGTCGGACTATTTGTCCCAGGTAAACATACTCGTCAACAACTTCGAGCTTAGTGCTCCCAACAACTACCGGCATAGGTGTGACATGGACATTAAACATAATCTTTGTTTTGTCCATGTTCATCTTAAGACCTATCCGTTGGGAGACACTATTGAGGTCATTGAGCATAGTGCTTAGCTCCTCCAGCGATTCTGCCATGAGGACTATATCGTCGGCAAATCGAAGGTGAGTGATGTACTCGCCATTGATGTTAATTCCGTATCCTTTCCAGTCCAGAAGCTTGAAAACGTCTTCCAATGCAGCGGTGAAGAGTTTCGGGGATATAACGTCACCCTGTCTTACACCTCTCTGCAATTGGATAGGTTTCGTACTCTGGTTCTGTACTCGGATAGCCATCGTAGCTCTACTGTACAAACACTTCAGCACTTCGATATACCGACAGTCAACTTGGCACCGCTGAAGGGACTGCAGCACCGCCCAAATTTCGACGGAATCAAAGGCTTTCTCATAGTCCACATACGCCAGACATAGTGGCAAATTGTACTCTTCGGACTTCTGTACAATTTGCCGTAGGGTATGTATGTGGTCTATGGTGCTAAAGCCCTTTCGGAAACCGGCTTGTTCGGGAGGCTGGAAGTCGTCAAGTCTGCGCGCGAGACGATTCGTAATGACTCTCGAAAACAGCACGTAGACGCGGCTCAGAAGGGAAATCGGTCTGTAGTTCTTCAAGAGAGCGTTGTCACCTTTCTTGAAGAACAAGACCACCGCACTTCTGCTCCACGCCTCCGGTGTAATGCCACCATGGAGGACGGAATTAAAGAGCTTCTGAAGGACTTCAAGTACCGGTCTTCCACCCGCTTTCAGAAGCTCCGCTGTAATTCCATCCTCGCCTGGGGCCTTGCCGTTTTTAAGGTGCTGGAGAGCCATTCTAATCTCGCTCAGACTGACGTCCGGGATATCTTCGGAATAGTGTCGGATAAGACTCGCTCTTGGATCGTTACTCACACTGGCGTGTGGCTCCAAAGATGACGTGTACAGCTGCCCATAGAACCTCTCAATCTCACTCAAAATCTCAGGTGCCCCGAAAACGATGCTGCCACATTCGGTCTTCACCTTTGACAGTTGGCTCTTTCTGGCAGACAGATCTCTGGCAAAGACTTTGGAGCCTTGGTTCCGCTCGATCGCTTCTTCAATACGAGCTGTATTGAAGTTGCGTAAGTCTCGCCGCATGCATTTGGAGATCTGTCTGTTCAGTTGCCTGTATGCTGTCAAATCTGTTGAAGAATGTAGCCTCATCTCCCGTCTAACAGCCATGAGATTAAGAGTGTGATCGGAGAGTTTCTGTGTTCTTCTGCGGTGGGTCTTGCAGAACTTAGCTCCGACCGCATGGACAGTTTCCACGAGCTTGTCATTCATATCGTCCACTTCATTGCAGTCTTCTAGGCACTGAAAACGGTTTTGTAACTCGAGCTGAAAGGTTTCGGGACTTTGGATTAGAGCACAAGGGGGACGGAGCGTTGACTTCATCAGACGAGACCTCTCCAACTTAACATTTAGGTTCAGTGTGCCTCTAACCATTCGGTGATCGCTGCCGGTTTTCACCCTCGCGATCACTGAGACATCACTGAACAGTTGTCGTCTGGTCGTCATAATGAAGTCAATCTCATTTTTTGTCGAACTATTATTTAAAACTAATTTCTCAATTAACTGACACTATGTTACAAAAAACTTTGCCTCAGTCACAACTAGCGACATCTGGTGAGCGGAAGATTATTAGCCCTCATTAAATAGAGTGCATAACGCAACTTGACAACTTATTACTACGAGGGCTACCAACATTGAAAAAATGCAACAAATTGTTTTTATTTATCGACGGCTCCGTAGCGCAGTGGCTTAGAAATGAGTTGTTGCGCTGGGGGCCGCAGGTTTGAATCCCGCACGGAACAAATATTTGTATGCCTTACAAATCATTGTTCCGGGTCTGGATGTTTGTCCTCGTGCAAATTATGTTTGTAAGCTGCCTCCACGATACAGGAGAAAATCCTAGTGTGGAGGTAAAGTTTTTTAAAAAAAATTAAAAAATATGAATGATGAATTTTTAGAAAATTTTTATATGGTCTGATAATAAATGCATGGTTGGTTTTCGTTTTATGTTTCTTTCTGATCCGATCATTGCGGCTTGTGAGACAGAAAACATCAGACACATTCGAAATGAAAGCAGTTGGAAGCCCACTAAAATACAAAAATTTGTTTTTTACATTTTTTATAGGATACAGTGACATACGAACACACGGTCCACCTGATGGTAAGTGGATGCTGTGACCCATATCTCAGTACTACCTCAATAAAGAGATGCGTTGTCATCCGTGAGAACTGTGTAAAACCTACCAAAATTAAAATTTTCTTGTGTTTTTCGTATTGTAGCTTACATTATGCATGCAGTGAGGTGCGGTACACCATTACTCGACGATTATTAAAAAAATTGTTAAAAACAAACTGAATAATAGATACTGAATACGATCAATCGTTCGTCGAACAGTCGTGTGTCAAGCATCGGGCGGGTGTATATCGAACTTGCATTAGTCATATAATTATAACGTCTCTACAGTTACAAAATAACATATGATACAATCACATTTATATGCTTCATAAAAGTATTTCACTTGGCTAGATAGGCAAATATCCTATTCAAAAATATTTTGAATTTAGCGGGCTACACTTCGATAATAGAATTCAAGCAAACTTATTTTCACATTTGTGTGAGTCATACGTTACGTTGTAACTATTAGTCCAATATAGTTTCAACTTCCCTACTTTTCGGGAAAATTAAATGTATTGGCCACATTATTTCTTCACTTGTGTGTGTTTCGTCTAGCGTAAACACAAGTTGATAACGCATACATAGATTTTGTTCTTGCCCCACTTTTGAACGTCCGCTTTGTAGGGAACTATCGTTCTAGGTGTTATTATTCTAAGGTTACATGGTATTCCGTGAGAGCGTGGCCCTTCCCCGGTCGAGCCGACCCATTCGTGCTACAACTATACCTACTACTACTCGTAATATAGCTGCAACATGGCTCTACCATGTTAAAAAAAATGTCGTTGAAAATTTAAGTATTTTCAGAAGCAACTTTGCAATTATTTTCTATTGAGTGAATTTTTGTGGAATCGTGTATTGCAAACCGCCACCTGAAATACGTACAATGTTTTCTCGATAACGATGTGAAATTACAAAACGATCCCCATGCATATCAATGTGGCTCTATTAAGCCTCTTAATATGAACATACCTCGGGATACAGAGATTTTAAAAGTTTTCATGCGTAGATAATGGAATTTATAATATTATATTGTTACTGCCCCGTGTGAGGCAACCTTTATACCTATATACATATTCTCATCATATTTTTATGGTTGGTTAGAAAAATTATATCTAAATGCAAACTTTCACAGGGTAAATTTTTTTACTATTTTTACTCAGCAAGTAGTAAAGCAACTACAATCCCATCGGTAAGTGGTTATGTAGCCTAAGATGGTGAATTGCACTGACTTAACAAAAACCACAACAGAATTCACTCTTGCCTAATAGTACTAGGTAAGTATTATTTGTGACCTACTTGTGTGTGTGTGAGTGTGTGTGTGTGTGTGTGTGTGTGTGTGTGCGTGCGTGTGTGCGTGCGTGTGCGTGTGTGTGTGTGTGTGTGTGTGTGTGTGAAGAAAAGCGTATGAGAATACGTGAAGACGAATAAAGGTTGAGTACTACTTCGCTTACCTGTACGAGGTTGCCACTCGAGAACCTTTCTTCCTATTTTTTATCTGTTTTCCAAGTTATATAGCCAGCCCATTGCCATTTCACTGTAATATTCCGTTGGGCTATGTCAGTTACTCTGGTTCTACTGCGAATATCTTCATTTCTTAACTCTATCATGTAGAAAAACCCCTCTCCAATTTAAAATTTTTACATTTTTTAGATGATAGTTTGTCTAAAATAAAAAAAAACAAAACCCAAGAATGTCTTTATATAGTTATTTATACTTAGGGAAGCACCATTTTTTTATTTATTTAAATTGTTTGATTTAATTTGATAACAGTGTACCTAAGTGTAAGTATCTGTATCTATATTTTCCTCCCCAATAATATTTTATAAAGTCATACTCATAAAAACAGCGTTTTATTGTAAAAAGTACATAATTATAAAATTCAGTATCAACTAATTAACAAAAATATGCAACAATAAAGTTACATAGGTATTAAACACTATCGAAATCTAAATAACGAGAGCATGTTGGTCGTTCCACATCTAAATTATATAAAAATGCATTTTTCAATTTCACTAATCAACGTCGCCGCTAAAATTTCTTCTTCTTTGGGCACTTTAAAAATAAATTTATTTAGAATATAATATTTACAGTTAGTAGTGTACAGATATTAACTAAATTAAGTATTTCTAGTCATAAAAATATTTATAATTGAGTATAAACTTTTAAAAAACTAATATATATTTGAACGAAGTCGGTCCAACACCGATGCGCGGTCCACCCTCAACGATGTCCGAAAACGGACTGTGACAGGCTGACAGGGCGACGGCGCATGCGCGCTCGCGTAAATATATTCAATTTCAGGGAAAAATGATATATTCTCTTTTAAAACGGGGAATAAAAATAAAACTCTCAATTAAAAATATTAATATTTTAAGACCTTTTTTTTAGTGTAAGAACTATTTAAAAAGCTTGTGCCGTTTTGGAGAAATTTTGCAAAATATGACAAAGATAGGTACCTTTTGGGGATTTTTTTTCTCATAAGGGGTTGACAAAAATACAATTTTGTTCAATTAAAAACATTTAATAAATCCTCTTCTGTTACCCTGTATTTTTTCTTTGTGGATTAAGTGAACAGTTATTGAGATTTTTTTACTTAAATATCCAAGATTTAGGCATTTCAACCACTGTTAAGGCCTTAAACGGCAACAAGACAAAGTGTGTTCAATACCTAATGTAAAACATTCGAATGATAATGTGCTGTTAAATAGGGAGAAGTTGATTTTTGTGGATACCATTACTTTTCTTGGTTTTACTATTGACGCGAAACTTAATTGCGTCCCCATTTATCTAAATTAGCAAGCAGACTTAGTTCTGCAGCATATGCTGTAAGAGACATTAGAATTCTCACAGATATTGAGATAGCTAGATAAGTGTATTTTAGTTACTTTCATAGCGTAATGTCTTATGGAATTTTGTGGGGTAATGCGACTGATATTGAAGCTATATTTGTTTTGCAAAAGAGAACCGTTCGCGCGATTTATAACCTACATTGTAAAGAGTCCCTCAGACAAAAAATTTATGAAATAAACATATTAACTTTGGCATCGCAATATATTTATGAGAATGTAATGTATGTGCATGAAAACATAAATAGCTTTAATAAGAATAAGGATGTGCATACTTTACTAGGAACAAACATAAGCTTGTAATGCCAGTTACTAAACTCAACAGAATCAGTAAATCATTTATGGGGCAATATATAAGCTTTTACAACAAAATCCCAGAAAATGTTTAAAGTTTGTCAATAAACAAGTTTAAAAGTTTTATTAAAGAAAAACTGTAGAAAAATAGTTATTATAATATCAAGGAATACAAGAATGAAAATAACCCCTGGGAATAGGGTGATTGCCACCACGCTGGCTCTATGAAAATATTATTTAAAAATTGTTTAAACAAAGTTATTGTTAAGTGAAATATGTTTGAAAAAAAGTCCCGCTGGGTTTCTTGCTGGTTCTTCCCAGGACTGGGATGTTTTCCGAACCAGTGGTAAATAAAAAAAATACTTTCAATAAGTATTATGAAATAATCAATATTGAATAAAAATAATCTATTCTATTCTATGGCTGTTACTTTTTTTTTTAGTTTTATATCACTGTCATAGATAGAAGTCATAAAACTACTGTATTTACAAAAGTGTACAATCATACCATAAGAATAAGTTTTTGAAAGAGAGTTTGTATACACCATTGGTCAGAAATAAGATTTTAGTGATACTATAATAACATGTAGAGCTGTACAATCGGGAGACAGCATACAAAAAAATAGCTCCTATACAACTTTAATGATAAAATCAGATTGAAGTGTTACAAAATACTTAAAGTTGTATAGTAGTGTTTTCATATTCTGATTAAGAACCCTAAGCTTACTTGGATCCCATATAACAGACTTTATACAGCTTGATCTGTATAATAACTAATAAACTACTCTTATAAGGATATAACCGATTTTCAACACTCTTATACCCTTTTAAAATATCTCTAAATTCTATGTGGACTGGTGTATTGATGATCATAACGCTTGTGTGCTGCTCAGGTTGTTTTTTTTATTCTTCTATGCCAGCGCTTATCTACGATCCCACCTGATGGTAAGTGGTGATGTAGCCTAACATAGTGAAGCGCGCTGACTTAACAAAAGCCTATTCACTCTTACCTTGAAGACACCCACACTGTAATCGGATGGAAAGACAGATGCTGGCAACTTATTCCACTCCTTTGCTGTACGCATGATGAACGACATGGCGAACCGTTTGGTTCGAATGCGTGGTAAGTCAACAACGAAAAGGTGGAGACTGGCCGAACGTCTGGTTGTCCGATGGTGGAAGGGAGAGGGTGGAATGAAATTATGTAATTCCTGCGCACACTCTCCGAAATGCATCCTGTAGAAAACCGAAAGGCTGGCTACTTTGCGTCTGTGTTCGAGGCTGGTAAGATTTGTTTAAACCAAATTCGGGTCACCAATAAGCCTCTTAGCACGCCTTTCCATTGAGTCCAAAGCTCCTAGGTGGCATTTTGCAGCACCAGCCCATATATTGCAGCAATACTCCATGCACGACCGGACCTGCGCTTTATATAAAGTAAGCAGTTGTTCCGGCGTGAGTTTCGCCGCACCTTTGCAAGGACTCCCAGCTTACTTGGAGGTGCTTTGGCCTTGGACTCAATGAACCGCCCGAAGTTCAAATTTGAGGATATTTCAAACCCTAACAACTGAAGGCGGTCGGTATATTTCAGTGATACATTTCGGAAAGAAGGAGCCAAGGTGAGCTGGCTCCTTTTTGCAGTGAAGAGACACGCTTGTGTTTTGGAGGCGTTGAACTCTACAAGATTGGCATCGCTCCAATCGGAGACTGCCTGTAATGTGAGATTCACACGCTCTACCATAGCTTCTCTTTCGGACTGGATTTGATCCCGACTGGCCCGAGGACTTAGTTGGTATCTCTCAACAACATAGATACCGGGCATAAGCAGATCATTTATATGCAGCAGGAAGAGAGTAGCGGACAGAACGGACCCCTCAGGAACACCGGCGTTAGTCGCCATAGGATCGGATGAGCAGCCATCGACGACGACCTGGAGAGACCGTTCACTCAGAAAGTCCTTTACCCATTCAATCAGACCAGGGGATAAGCCGTACGCTGGAAGCTTACCCAAAAGGCTATTGTGCCAATTTCTGTCAAAGGCCTTCGAGACATCAAGGGAAACAGCAAGTGCTTCCCCACTGTTCTCAAGTGCCTCGCCTCATACGTGTGTGGCATACGCTAGAAGGTCCCAGCTGACCGATTTCGGCTAAACCCATATTGCCGGTCACTAAGGAGGTCATTATGTTCTAGGTATGCCTTTAAGCGGGTATTTAATATACGCTCCATAATCTTGCAGAGTATGGAGGTAATTGAGATTGGACGATAATTGGCAGGGTCAGCGCGGCTACCTTTTTTGGAACAGGCTGCACGTTGGCCAGCTTCCAGGATTTTGGCACTATTTCAGTACTAAATGAGAGGCGAAACAAGCGTGTCAACACAGGAGACAACTCAGGTGCACAAGCCTTTAGGCATATGGCTAGTATACCATCTGGTCCACTAGCTTTATTCACGTCTAGACACCGCAAGGTTGTAAGAACCTCCTTATTCGTTATACGAATCTCCGATATAGAGGTCCCGCAGTGAGGTAATTTTGGTGGAACGTTGTTGCCACTGTCCAGACGTGAATTGTAGGCAAAGAGAGACGCGAACAAGTCCGCTTTCTCCTTAGCCGTATGAGCTAGTGTGCCATCCGGTTTTACCAATGGAGGCAGTGTAGGCCGACAGAAGTTTGTCTCGACCGCTTTGGCGAGAGACCAAAAAGCTCTAGTGCCGGATGGTCTGGCAGAGAGTTTTGCGCCAATATGTTTAATGCGATCGAGACTAGCTTTCCTTAATGCTTTTTTGTAGGACTTGGCGGTCTGGTTGAAAGTTTTCTACTTGGAGCTAATATACGGAGCTTTGCGGTTTTGAGCGTCAACCCAGGATAGGTAAGCTAAATACTTGCGCTTTTTAGCTTGGGCGCATTCAGCGTTAAACCATGGGCGAGCTTTGCTACCGGTGGGAGCGCCAGAGAAGGGGATAAAGTACTCCATAGCTTGACGCAACACATCCGTTATCGCAACCGCGCAGCTCGACGGATCCGCAGAAGAGAAACAAACCTCCCGCCAAGGATAAGATGCAAAAAAGTGTCGCATCTCATCCCAATCAGCTGACTTATACCGCCATATTCGTCGAACACCTTGGGACTCGTAATCAGGTGGAGAATATGACGATACAGATTTCACCAGACAGTGGTCAGATGTACCCAAAGGAGAAGTAACCTGTACTTCATATCTGTCTGGTTCTGTAGTCAGCAGAAGGTCCAAGCAATTTGCTTTGTGACCGTCTACATCGGGTACCCTAGTTGCCACGTTTACCATTTAAGAAAGACCTAGCGTCAAAGCAAAATTCCATGCTTCTCTTCCAGCATGGTCGGTCTTTTGGTATGGGAACAGCCAGTCTTGGTGACAAGCGTTTAAGTCCCCCAGAAAGACCAACTGTGCAGTAGGATACCGATTAAGGGCCACGTCAGCAACCTCACTAAGGTGATCAAATAACCGTGTTGTCTCCTGGTCACCGCTGTGCGATCGATAGACACAGGCATAAAGGATTTTATCAATACCTGTATCTACCATTACCCAGATTGTCGAAAAAGTGGGGTCTTCAAGTTGACAGAGACGCTGAAAGCAGATGTCATTGCGGACGTACACACATACTCCGGCACGTGGATGGAATTTGTGCTCCAGGGAGAATCCAGGATAGTCAAGGTACGCCGCACTCAATGGACATCCTATTTGCGTCTCTGTCAAGAAAAGTAGGTGCGGCTTTTCAGTCTCAAGATGGTGATGGACTGCGCTGAGATTAGAGTGCAGTTGTTACGCTAAGACAATGCAATGCAATTTACGATCGAAAGCTTCATCACCACTTACCACCAGGTGTAATTGTAGTCAAGCACTATATACATACATATATAGTGCGTGTATACAAATAAATAAAATTGAAGTGTATGTTTGTAATTTCAAATTAATATATTTTTACCAAATGCATATGAAAGTATACGTTAGTTATAATAAAAAAGTCTATCTGTCTTTTAGTCGATCTGTCTGTATGTTTGTTCCGGCTTATCTTTGGAATGGCTAGGCCGATTTTGATAGGACTTTCACTAACAAATAGCTGATATTATACGAAGTAACTTAAGCTTAGGCTAATATTATTTAAGAAAAAGAATAAAGATTCCGCGCAAATAAAATAACTAAAGTCACAGAGAACACCTAGTAATAATAAAAAAAAATAAAAAATAATAGAAAGAATACACATGTCCATTTTTATTTTCGGCTGAGTTTAAATGAAGCCCATTGTTTTTTAGGTGTATTGATATCTCACGTATATCATCCATCCCTTATCAGCTTCCCCATATAATCCCTTATTCTATAAAAAAATGATATAAAGCATAAAAATTACAAATTTTAAATGTATACTAACTGCACTTGTTATTTGAACTTAATAAAACAGATCTATTCGGCCTCTCATGAAAATGTTGGGAACGCTCGAGAACAATAGATTTGAAGTTAAATCTTTAATGAAGCCTTGCTTCAGGCTGCAGGTGTCCACGGACTGCAGTAGTTACCACTTACCACAAGATGGACCGAAAGGTCATTTTGTCACTAAAGTTTTATATAAAAACCTATAGCATGTCGAAACAAAGATTTATACAAGTTTGTAGCAAATTGTTTTTTAATTTTTGAGATTGGACAAAGGGGCAGGTCTCGATCTCAAATCGATTCTTGAATACGAGTTTTGAATTTGTAATTGAACAACGCGCACCGCAAACGTTCTGACATCTCGTATGTTTGTTCCTGAACACAACCGTGTTGATTGCAGATAGCAGCTACATTTGCTGTCTCGCATGATATTATAAATGTAATCGAAGAAATTAAATGTTTCAAAATGGGCTAGGTCTATGTACCCTACCTCAAAAAAAATCTATGGAATTTGGAAAAAATACAGATAATTAATTTAAATGTATCCTGTCGTGGTAAATAAATGATGTTTATCAATTATTTTTATCGACTTTCAACATGGCGTCCTATCGATTTAGTTACTCTGTGCTTATAGACAAGTAGAAGTAAACCATAAAGCGACCATTGATCATTGAAAAAGAACTTTCATTTGTCACAACAGTCTCACTTTTCAGTGACTGAAGTGTTATTTTGTGAAGTTTTGAATCAATTCCTATAAAACTTAAATGCAACCGTATGGAATGTTTTCACCAGTGCGACATTATTATCATCTACTGCATTAGAGTTACCGTTACAGCCTGTCAAAAGACTACTGCTGAACATGAGTCTCTTCCATCGATTTTCTAGTTGTCAAGCCTGAACAGCGGATTGGAAACTGCAATTTTTTATTTTGTTGTATTTATCTAGTTAATATCAAAATGACGCTGCTATCCATCTCCTGGTCTCTCTCCCTCTATGGCCAATTAGACATCCACGGGACAGGATATTCTCTCATTGTCAATACATTGTGGCACATTACACGTATTACGGTAAAACCAATTTTGTAGTTCAATTTAGAACATTTTGGAGCTTTTAATTATATCACAAGATGTTTAGTGTAATGATCATTGTCGATTTGTAACCTCGCCATAAGGTGGCCATAAATATACGTGTACGGGTTATAAAACTAAAGGTCTCGGGCTCGAATCTGACTACAAACAAGCTTATTTTTTAATAGAATAAAGGTAAAAAAGGATCTCCGGTTCTCTACACTATTTGAAACACAGCAGCTTTATTTTGCTGTTTAACATTGGTATTCTGTGAGAACATGGCCTTACCCCGGTCGAGCCGACCCATTCGTACTAGAACCTTAAAAGCTATATGAGTTGGAGCAGTTAAAGAAGCATTAGTAGAATTATTGGTGGTGACTGCACTGATAGTAGTATTTTAAAATAAAAACAAATGCGGGTTTCTACTTAGTTAATTCTTGCAAATTTAAAGAAGCTTACTCCATTAAATTTGCTTGCAAATTTAAAGAAGCCTTATTTCATTAAATAAAATATTAAGTATCGCGCTACAACTAACCCTCCAAAAACTCGTTTATAGCAATACCAAATAACAAATTCAACCTTCATAAAATACTTGCATCGTAAACTTGAGATTCCCATCGTACTTTCGATTAACATTAATATTGACTGGATTAGGTATAAGCCTGATATAAATAAAAATGTATTGGGCAAGTGGGCGGAATTTTTTATTTAGGTAATATTTTACTGAAATAAAAAAGAATATGACACTAATATTATTTCGAATTTCAGACGTAAAAAGTATGAACATAGAAATTATTGCGCTCCGCTATTTTATTTCGTTTTAATATTCCATTTTACGGTAGTCGTGAGGGCCCTTCACAGTCGACTCTTCAGCGTTTGGTGGCTAAATTTGAAACGATCGGTTCAAGGAACGAGAGATCGGTCGAGAACATCGTCGCGGTTCGTGAAAGTGTACAGCAAAACCTGAGGTAATTGATTCCTCGCCGTGCACAAGAACTCGGCCTTTCGTAGACTACAATTTGGCGAATTTTTCATTAGGACTTAGGTTTACACCCGTACAAGATCAAACTGACCCAGTAACTTAAAGTTCATGACCATAGACAACGCCGTTTGTTCGCTGACTGGGCTTCGAATTGTTTGGAAGAGGACCCAACAGAAAACAACGCTGTTAAGATGGTTACCGTCAATGGCAAGCGCTACAGAACGATGATAACCAATTTCTTTTGGCGCGCCTTTGAACCATATGGATCTAGTCGACATGTAGTTCCAGCGTGACGGCCTTATGCGCCACACAGCCGACGCCACGATTTACATTCTGCATGAGCGATTTGTGGGTAAGTTTATATCTGGCAGGGGTGATGTGATTTGGTCACCAAGGTCATGCGATTTGACCCCGCTAGACTTTTTCTTGTTGAGTTTCTTGAAGTTGCAGGTGTATGCAAACAAACCGCAATCAACCGATGCCCTAAAGGTGAACATAACACAGGCCATCGCTCAAATTCAGCCATATCTATGCAGAAAAGTCATGGATTTTGCCAAAAACCATTCGAATCCGTGCCACTGTAAGAAGCTGAGGCGGGCATTTGAACGATGTCATATTCCACACTAAATGGCACATGTGGGCCTTTCAAATTAAAAATATTTTTTTTTAATATCTTACACACATTTCATTTTATTTCATTTTGTACAGATACTCGCCCTTATTTAGAAAACCCTATACATAAATTACGCAAGGGTAAACATTTAAATCCGGAATTACTATTTGTACGTAAATTTGTTATTCCGTACGAGATTCAAACCCACGGCCAGCAGCACCGCTGTTAATGCTTATCTCTATCTAGCTCCCTGCGCTATTGATATATAAGGAATTAGTTTATGAATAAATTATCGGTCCCTTATGCATTTGATATAATTTGCAGGCTACACAAATACTTGTTCTGTGCGGGATTCGAGCCCGTGTCCATTATAGCGCTGCATTTTATTTCTAAGCCACGGCGCCACAGAATTGTCATAAAGGGTTAAATGGTAATAGGCCTCATACGTAAGCAACATACGTAATAAAATTGAACAGCTTGTAATTTAAGATATTTATTTTCTAATCAAATATAGTATCATCAGCCGGCTTTTACTGAAAAAGAGGCATTGCATGTTATTCCTCACAATTCCTAGATTCAATTGACGAAGATATCGCGTAATATACGTATAAAAACTCAGTCCAGTTGAGAACCTCATTTTCGGAGTCTGCTGAAAACTCAAACATTTGTTGTTTTATTTTTTTGAAAACCATGTTCATCCAGTAAATTTCCAGCTTTGACTCACGCGAGTTTTGAACGACAGGTTAATTAAAGCAAATTTGCCTTTGAGATTGTGAGTTAAAATTACGGTTGCTCTGCGTCAACGTGAGCAAATATGAGCAATAGCGTACGAAAATGTTCATAATGTATTATTACGATTTTCAAAATGTGTGAAATAAACTTAAAAGAAAAGCTACACTGAAAATGATTTTGTAAACAAAAAAAAACCCAAATTAGTAATTGTAGGCATATAGCCCACATCATAATTTTATATGACTGGCCTCCTATTTAAAATTTAACCTGTATCCTGGTCACGGCACCAATTTGTAACGACCCTCCCCCCCTCTTCTCTTCCATCTCCATATACTTATACATGTATTTGTTAGAATCTATATTTATAAGATATATAAATATATCTAATTTAAAGACCAGTATATTTTGATCTTTCTAAAGGTTTAAATATAGGCCGTTTATTAAATTTATGGCTTGATCGTCTTAGTTGGGACCCTTATTTACGTTGTGATTGCACAGTAACTTAGTTCTTTTAGGTATATCTTAGAAGAATGAATATTCACGAGCGCATGTCAATGCGTGTAAACGCCATACAGAATACGATCAAATCAAGCCACAGTGAATGTACGTCACACGGGTTAGGCAACAATAGGCACACTGGCCATAAAAAGCCCTCTGTGAGCGCCACCACCTACCAGACCGCCGTTTCTGCAGACGTGATGTCAGTGTAAGGCATCACCACCAATTGCTTGCTCAGCACGGCCAATTGGCCGCAGAGCGTGTCATGAGTCTACCGCTCAACTCAAGGGAATGGAGTCCCACGTTACGCGGCTTTCGGCCGCAGCCTTGAGAGCCTCCTCAGATTCTCCCTCCAGCTACCACCCCGCATGAGGTCGACACACATGCTCCACCAACTAATACAATGGCAGATATAGCCAATAGGCAGTTATAAGATATTAGTAATAATTAGCCATCAGAAAGGTTTTGTGTCACTGCCGTTGAGTATATGCATTTTTCTATCATGTTTGTCTCACCCACCAACAAGTTGCCTTCAATCTTTCAAAGGTGGGAACTTTATAGAGATATATTATTATGTTGTTATATAAAACACATGGAGGGCAGACAGTCTGCAGCCCGCAATGAAGGGACCCGACTTGGGCAAATCTACTTAGGTTTTGAGTCAAACCAAGACGCAGAGATCGCCATTGAGAATAGCGACCCGCCATACAACCATCGCAGAGACGCCATGCTGCAGAATGCAACAAGCATTAATACGACTATCGTCGGGCTTACACCATTCCAAGGTCCCCCTCGGTACCTCGGTCTCGGAGACTGCGAATCAACCTACACGCCACTATTATAAACCTTTTCAAGTCCTATTTCTTTCAATATAATGCTTTTACATATTTGAGACCTTCCACATATTTGCTTTATTTCATAGACCATACTATTGTATGTCTTATTCATATGAATAAGACATATGACATGGGACTTCAAGTCATAACTCTGCTATCATAATGCTTATGCAACATAGAGACCTTCTATATTAATGCTTTGGTTCGTTAGACCTTACTTTCATAAGTCCCTAGTATAGTCATTGTGCAACCTTACTACCAGCAGTCGATCAGCCGACCACGCCATATACAGGGTATTTTTGGAACGCTCCGAAAACTAAGACAGGCGACAGCACCAAGTATACCTTTGATCATGGGTCACAAATAAATTTGATCCTGATGAAAAAAAATCATATTTTTACAACGTTTTATTAGTTTATTCACGCGCCATCATATTAGTACAGCTAAATGAAACGATAATTTCATAAAAAAAAATCATGAAAATACTGAAACATAAAACCAGCAGTGAAAACTGAATTGATATCACCTGACTAATGGAGGTTAATGTACGCGCGAACGGTGAAAAAAGAACGCTGGCCTTAAACTTGGCCACTGAGCGATTTATCACATATTGGTACGAAGGGGGCGCGACGGGGGAACAATCCGCCAGTATAGACTGTGCCTGCATGCTATTGGTTCCTGCGCTTTGTTCGCTCTAAAAATACAGTCGCATACACAGCTTACTTTGCGACTCGCGCGATGTTTTAAAAAGGAAGGAAAGAAAAATTATTTATATCTATTGTTTTATGACTAAACTAGTGAACGAAAAGGTAAATATGATAGGAGAAGGTGAATGGGGAAAATTGTGCAGTAAATTTAAAAAGTGTTGAGGAAGAATACCGAAAAATTACCATGTGATCGACCTGAGGACGGAAGCTCAAGCGAAGATGAAAATGATGATGAAGTAGCATCCAGTAACACCAACACACCATCAACATCTGGCTTCCATGTAACCCAAGACGACGACGTAAGTTTTCTTCTTACAAACTTAAAAATATTTTACGATAGAAATAACAAATAATGCTCAAGTAAACATTATCCATTTTTAATTCCAACCACTTCCAAAGTTCTAAGTAGCTAGTAAAACGCCTAGTATGATTCTACAATAAAACAATTAAATACTATAATATTATAAACAATAGCCCAATACCATGTAGTACTTTAGAACGCGACTGTACCCACACTCCCTTCGCTACGACCTATATCTAGCTCGGTCAATGTTACGGTCATAAGAAAAAAAGGGCGCATCTGACAATTTTTGAATAAATGAGTTAAATATACCATTCGTCTCATGATAAGAAGGCGCATCTACTATTTTTTTTAATATTCACAAATATCAATATTTTAGAAATTATCGTAAGAATTTTAGACGTAACTGTTGATCACAGATGACATTTTTTTAGTAGAAAAGACTTATACAAATTCAACATAAAAGAAAAGACTTATTTAACCAGTTTGATACGTCATCTTTAACAATATTTGCATCTATTACTTAAATTTCAATTATTCTTGTCTTATTATTCTATACCTTATTATTAAGGGCTGGTGTTTCACATGTGGTCCCATAAAAATTTGATCGAGGTCAGACCAATAGTTTTTGAGTTATCCTTAATTATTTATATTAAAGTCGGTTGTACAAAATTTTTAATTTTTAATTATTATCGTAGTAAGTCTCGTATGATATCCCCTTTAAAATCATTACTCAAGAGTTGAGGGTTGTTATTTTTTGTGTCTCACTACCAATGGTTCTCTAATGTTTACTAAGAAAAGAGTAATAAATTACTATTAGCGTCCTTTCAAATTCAAATGACCTTTCCAAAATATGTAAAAATGTTAAATGAATGGCAGTTTTTTTTATTTATTAGGTTGGAAAGACGCAAATAGTTATATGCGTCTTTCCTTCGATGTTTTGTGTTACTAGATGTATTTTTTAAGCTAAGATGAAAAGGAAAATTCTTTTTATTTAAATAAATAAACAAATTATCAAAAAAATAAGTTCGTCCTTAAAATCTTCATGTCTCTACGTATATATTTCAATTTTCATATAGAAACCTTTTAATATACTATAGACACAGGGTCTGAAGAAAATTCTCCAAATTTTCTTTTTCCATTTACGTTTTTGTTAGTTGCGTCCTTCTTTATTATGACGCATGAGAATGTAACCCGGCCGGCTCGTATCGCCTCACGCTGTGACGCAGTAGGTTTCCGTTTTTTTCGTGTTAATTAATTGAAGTTTTTGAAACCGTGTTGTTCCGTGTGATTTTGTACACGCGTGCACGAGCGTCTTGTTTATTAAATTGTTATAACGTGTAGGTATTATTCTTGTTACGTTTTTTGTTTTAATAAATGCTTAACGCGTACGTTTATAGTGATTGTGAATACGACAACATGTTATGTATCTGAACCTAGGTACACGAAGTATCGCTAATAAATTGTTAAGACGTCGGGATGGAACAAGTGTGTAAGTGTGTCATACTGTGCAGTGCACAAAGTGTTGAAGCGTAACCGAATGCTTGGCTACCTCGCTCACCAGATCTGACCCCGTTAGACTTCCTTCTTTCTGTGGGGTATGTGAAAGAAAGGGTTTTTAATCGTGAGTGTGACAGTGCTGACGAAACTACAAAAGGATCGTGGATGTTTTCGACAAACTACGTACGGACTGTGTCGAAGACCACACGATGATACCCCGCCTCCATGAGTCTGCCTTGAAATTAATGAAGCACAATTTGAGCCGCATCTCATAAGACCACGGAGGATTTAGAGCGGTAAGCTGTTTCATAACAATTTTTTTTTAAATAACTTAGTACTGAATAAATCTGAATACATACATAACTGAATACATGAGAATAATAAACATACCTACACGATGAATAAAAACGCATGACTCTAACCTTGGTTACATTTCATTTAAATGTTTTTTCATTAGCGGGAAATCGAACCAGTTATTTGGGTTATTTAACCTGTAAATTCGGATTAAAATGGCTACGTGGAGACAAGTACAGTGGCAAAATAGTAGGTTAAGTAGATAAGTTAGGTATTTAGACAAGTGTTGTAAATTATTAGGTATTGTGGTATGGACCGCGCGAATTTGCGTTCGCGCGTACATTGACCTTTAATCAGCTGATATGAATTGAGTTATTCCACTGCTGGTTTTATGTTTCAGTATTTTCATGATTTTTTTTTATGAAATTATCGTTTCATTTAGCTGTACTAACATGATGGCGCGTTAATAAAATTATAAAACGTTCTAAAAAGATGTTTTTTTTTTTTCATCAGGATCGGATTTATTTGTGACCCATGATCAAAGGTATACTTGGTGCTATCGCCTGTCTTAGTTTTCGGGAGCGTTCCAAAAATACCCTGTATATGTACAACCTTGGGTATGCGTCTCCGGCAACGCCCCCATATAAGGGAACATTACAAGAACACCTTTATCAACTTAGAAAATTTTGATCCAATTTTTCTATTATATTACGAATATTATTTTTCTTGCTTTGGCTCGAATCGTCGACGACCGAGTCCTTTCCGACCGACTCGATTCATTGGCACTGCGAAGAAACGTTGCATCCCTTTTCATTTTCTTTCGCATCTACCACGGGGATTGCTCTGAGGAATTGTTCGGATTAATCCCAGCCGCCAAATTTCACGAACGCACATCGCGGCAGAACTCCGAATACCATCTACACCATCTGGATGATTGGCATTCCACCTCTGTGCGATTTAGAAGATGTTTTCTTCCTTGCACGACTTCCTTGAATCGATTACCATCAGCGATTTTTCCGAACCGATACGACTTAGGGACCTTCCAGAAAAGAGCGTACTCCTTTTTAAAAGGCCGGCAACGCATCTGCGATTCCCTCCATGGTGTTGCAGCTGTTCATGGGCGGCGGTAGTCACTTACCATCAGGTGATCCGCATGCTCGTTTGCCCCCTCTCCTATAAAAAAAGGCACTGGCACTACAAACTTGGGGCTAATTAAGTAAGTGATTAAACAACAAGGCTCTTTATTTGATTAATAATATAATTCCTTTTGCTGACTTATGTTTGTCTGTTAATAAACGTTCTATGCACGTAAGCATTATCTGTCTTAATTACCAAGATAGACTAATTCTTGCTTACCAATTCAACTGGAAAGCTGACAAGGGATTAATCCCAAATCCTGCCGTTGCTCGTGATTGATATTCGAAGATATAAAAAGTACCCTTCGAGTGATAACAACTGAACACAAAGAAGGTAGGTGAATAAAAAATATTGGGTTGCTACATAAATCTGTCATTTATGAACAGTCTGTGCAGTAATTTTATATTTAGAAATCTTACGACTAAAATGTTTAAAAAATGCGAATAGCGAATAATCAAGCACTGTATCTTTGTAACGCAGAACAAATAATTTAATGTCACTACCAGAGTGCTGTTTTATTAATCTCTGTCACTATAGAGTTGTTAAGCCCCTAATTAGTCACACATTTGAAAGGTTCACCAAGCAGATGAGTAGAAGATAGTAACAAGCAATGATGTGCAGTTTTTTTTAAATATATATTCAGTTAAATAAGCATTCGGGTATGTTTTGTATATTTTTAATAGAATAGGGGCAAACGAGCATGCGGTTCACCTGATGGTAAGTGACTACCAGGGGTATGAATGTCCTCAGTAGCTTGCTTTTACGTTGATACTCGCGCCATCTCATAGTCGTCTAAATTACTATTTTCCCCCAATATTTTTACACATTTCATTATAAGATGGCGCCACTGCTGTTATTCATTATTTATACCGAAGCCTAAATCATGCTCTCGAAGTTTTAAAACGCAGCGGAATATATACAGAATAATTCTAAATATATCAGAATAAATATAAACCATGCTCATCAAAAACAAACCAAATAAAGAGTTGTTTAAAACAAATTAGTGGGAATTAAATACATTTCCTTTTAATTTTATTGAAATATGTACGAAATAATACTGAATCCAGTTGATAGCGCCCTCTAGTGTATTTTTTACTAATTTATAATCCCAACGCCATCTTTAAGAGCGCTAAAGAGACTTCCCTCTTTTCGTCACCTAATAATTTGTCAGAGTGGCTAATCCATACCGTATATTATCTATGGTGACTACCACCGCCCATGAACAACCGCAACACCAGTGGAATTGCAGATGCGTTGCTGACCTTTTAGAAAGGTGTAAGCTCTTTTCTAAAAGGTCCCTAAGTCGTATCGGTCCGGAAAAGTCGCTGGTGGAAATCGATTCCACATGGAAGTTGTGCGAGGGAGAAATCTTATTCTAAATCGCACAGTGGTGGACCACCAATCATCCAGATGGTATGGATGGTAACGCGAGTTTTGTCGCGATATGCGATGGTGAAATTGAGCGCCTGGAATTAGCCCAACATTTCCTCAGAGCACTCCGCGTTATTACTTAAACGTTATGGAAACCTATGTGGGATGTTCAGGAGTAGCTTTTTATGGGATGTTACGGTAACGTAAATAGTACCATCAGATAGATTGTAAGAACGGTAGTCACGCTAATGTAAAAAAAGCTATCCCTATGCTAGCTTCATTTTGCGATATAAATAATTTTCAACTAAAGTCATAGCTTCATCGTTACTATTATTACAACCTTCCACAAGTCCACACCAAAAACGTAGGTCTCCCCCTAGGAATGCCACAAAACACGATCCTGATACACCTTCATCCATGGACTTCCTGCGTGTCTTTGCAGGTCATCACTCCAAGAAGTGGGAGGCCACCCCACATGGTAGATCAGTACATACAAACATATTTATAATATAAACATATTTTAGGCCTTCCCATAGCTTGTCTCATTGGGGATTAGTTTTTTTATTTGTTATTATAAAAACATTTGTAGCCCTTTTCCTGGTTTGTTTCCATTTATCGCATCTTATAACACCCTGCACTATATGGGTTTGTGAATATTCTTACACAGTTTGTAAGTAGTTGGAATAGATCAATAATAGCTATAAATAACTTCAGACAAAAATTACATATTATATGTGCTTCGTTACCATTTCGGTACAGAAATATACTTTGGAATGCCACACGCACCTATATTTTGTATACTGGCTGTTATTACCTCTAAAACGACACAAAATTGAGTGCATTAATAAGGAAAAAATACTGTAAAATTATGACGTTCTGCAACCCCTGAGCTATCATAATTCTAAAAAAATAATCTACAATATAATATTTTTTTGTCATTTCTTTACTTATTTATTAAATAAAGTACGTCTTTACTTGACTAGAATAAAACTCAAAATCAAAAGTAAGTCGTAACTAAAGTCCAGTCTAAGAGATGGCAATCAGTTCATCTTCCTTCTGGCAGAATGAAACAAAATTCTATTTTAGCACCGACAAATCGCTTCTGTCGGTTCATCGTATCATCAATCATTCATCGTGCCCGCTTTTCGGTGGCCGGCCCATTGTTGGCTCTCAAAGAGCGCACAAACGTTCAATCGTCGATTTAATTAAAAAGCCGAGCAGTCAAACCATTGTTCCTACCGATAAATTGTAGGAAAAACCCTCCTATTCCAGCTCAAAATAGTAACGAATCTAACACTCGAAAATATACTACAATTTTTAGTGGAAATGATACAGAATTTCTAAATTAAATAACTTAAGAAATTTTCACCGCATCATGCAGGCATAAGAGAGTTTACATACTTAGTCGGCAGCAGCATCTTCTTAAGATAAGCGTCCACCTATCGGCATCGCACGCATCGCATCAAACGGACCAGTTTTGTACTATGCGTCCACTGTATCGGCACCGATCGCATTTTCTGACGCAACCTCTAGTAATCGGATTGTCGACGTCATTTTCATACGGATTTTAGTTGCGAGTGGTACGTGTTGACGTGTTGTTTATGAGATAATGGAAGAAAACGAAGAAGAAAACTATCGTAATTGCTTGTTTGTTAGCTGAAGAAGAGGAAGAAAAAGCTAAGAACTCTAGAAAAAGGAAACATAATATCTGGGTACACGATATTTTTCAAGAAGAGATCGCAACATGGAGAATATCATACACTGTTTCCTGATTTGCTAAACGATGACGCCAAATTCTTACAATATTTTCGCATGACTTTAAGAATTGACATGAAGTTAAATTTAAAACTCTTGTTGACATCCTGAAACCACATTTATTAAGACAAAAATCAGCATACAGGGAGGCTATACGACCAGAAGAAAAGCTTGCTGTGTGTGTAAGGTAATTATTTATTAAAATTAAACATCGGTTAAATATAGGTAGTTACGTAGGCACTTATTTAAGACCTAAATATTGGCCGAGTGTCACATTATTTTTATCTTCTAAAATGGATTGGCTAGTGTCAGGTGGAGACATCATTGGCCTTTCGTTGCGTGTAGATGACCGAGAATACACTGTCAAAGGTTCCAGAGGCAGAATGTGAAGAGTTTCGTTCATAGCAGAAACCACTGTAGACGGCAGGGACATGATATGTCGAGTATTACTTGTATATGGTCTAGAAGTCATCGCATCATTACTGGGTGTAGGAGAACGTATTTCGCTCACAGCAGGTGCAGCAAACATCGTTGTATTTGAAGAAGCCGATTGAGGAAACATTGAATTCGAACCAGTCGGTGCCGGACTAAGCATTACATTTGAAACTATTCTCACGTTAGAACCAGATGTCGAAGGGTCAGCAACACGATCTATTGGAGTAGGCGCAAGCCTCATCTCTACGTTGTTAACCATTTTAAATAATTGAGCTTTAATGTTCACTTGGTCTTGTAAAGGAAAAGTCTATTTCTGTTTCGGCCGTCCTTGTTAAGTAATCTTGTAGAACGCTGGCTGCAGTTGGGCCTTGTGAAGCTTGTGAAGTTGCGAAGCTCGATTTCTTACGGATTATTCGTGATGATCCTAAGGATTGCATAGATTGTTCACTTTGTACATCGCTTGATACATTGTTATCTAGATAACCTAATTCATTCAGTGACTCAAGTTGTGTTTCTTCGTTATTGTTGGCACTTCTAGGTGATAGGTTTGAACGCCGAAAAGAAAGTTCTTGTGAGAATTTAGGAGCTTTTATCTTCGATGCTGCTTAGCCGCTTTTTGTCTTGCGCAAATTCAAAGTCTTCCTATGGTTATCTCTGATTCTGGTCCATCGCTCCTTGCATGCATTACCTGTAACAATAAATAAATACCTAAATATATGTTATTGTTTCAGGTTCTCAGCCACTGGGAACTCTTTTCGATCACTGTCTTTTTCCTTCAGGATTGGTGAAAAAACAGTGCGAAGAATTGTGTATTCCACCTGCGAAGCCATTATTCAACACCTACAGCCCATAGTAATTCCAAAACCTACTGAAGAGTTGTGGATTAAATCAGAAAAAAGTTTTCATAAAAAATGGAATCATCCCAACGCGATCGCTGCTATTGATGGAAAACACGTGCTTATTCAGGCAACACCACACAGTGGCTCAAATTACTTTTGCTATAAAAAACACTTTAGTTTAGTATTTTTAGCCTTAGTCGACGCAAATTATAAATTCATAGTAGTAGATGTCAGTGCTTTTGGTAAGAACTTTGATGCTAGTATTTTGAGAAATTCGAGTTTAGGCAAAGGTTTACAGGACGGCGCTTTAAATATACCTCCACATAAGATCCCAACAGGAGGAACTGAACTTTTACCTCACGTCATCGTCGGTGATGAGGCTTTTCCATTATGCACGTATTTAATGCGACCATATTCTCGCGACGATGTACAAAGAGATGAAGAAAAAATGTATTTAACTACAGGCTCAGTCGTGCGAGAAATACTGTGGAAAATACGTTTGGAATATTGGCAAGAAAATTTAGAATTTTTGAACGAAGATTGTCTATGCACGAAGAACATATTGTGACTGTTGTAATGGCTACATGCTGTTTGCAAAACTTTCTAAGAGATGACACATGCTACTGGACAGAAAATGATTTAAACATTTCTTTTGCGTAAATGTCAGGGATACAAAACCTACGACACATAGGTGGTAATTCACGCACAGATGATTTAACAGTCAGGGATAGCTTCAAAAATTACTTCAAGTCAGAAGTAGGGTTGGTTGAATGGCAATTAAGAAGAGTTCGGAGTGGAAGGCACGAAAATATATAACAAGCAATATAAACATAACCTACAAACTTACCGCTTTTATTTAATCTTCGTCCAATTTCTACCCAGATATTGTCCCTCCTTTGTTGGTTAGAATAAAAAGGGTGTCTTAAATTATATAACTTTTCATACTCTTGCACTACTGCAATTAGTTGTGCGGCGTCCATGATGCAACAACGCATGTGGATGCGATGATCACCAAATGCAAATGGCGGGCGACCGGCGACGCGAAGCGAGCGCGCGCGCTGTGCGTCCGCTGATCGACATTCCGTATGACGTCATCGGCACGCATCGCAAAAGTTGCCCCTCGGAGCATGTGCGCCGACAAGCAGATCTATGCGATCCGTACGATGCGGATTGGTGGACGCACTTGTATGACTTTCTATACAAAGAATACTACGATCCGTATGATGCGATGCGTGCGATGCGTGCGATGCCGATAGGTGGGCGCTTACCTTTAGTAACAGTTCAAAATAGTAGTAATATAGAACATTAGTGCAGTTGCAAACCGCGTACCAAGTGTGGCAACTATGGTCAATGTGCATACACGTCGACGATACGTAACAATGCAGCATGAAGCTGCTATTTCACGCTTATATTCTGTGAGAGCGTGGTCTTTCCCAGTAGAGCTGACCCATTCGTGCTGCTACCTTAATCTAGCTGTATCATGGCTCTACCACTACTGAAAAATCTAACAAAAAAAAAACATTTTACAACATAATTATCGTAGTGTGTACATACATATTTGGTTATTAGGCCTCACAATAGGAAACATTTAAGCCAATGCTCGACGACTATCCCACTTAATAGTAAGTGATGATGTAACCGAAGACGATAAAACACACTATATTCACTTTAAAACCTATTTAATACAAGATTGGAGGACATCTACATTTATCGCACAATATAAATAAATAAGTGTGTCTTGAAGACATCACTCACATTTATCAGATTTTCTTCAAAATACAATTATCTTTTTATTTATCCGAATTTCATGTATAATGTTCATATCACACCTATGCTGGTATTGCTGGGACTACTAAGCTCGAAGTTGTGGACGAGTATGTTTACCTGGGACAAATAGTCCAACAAGGTAAGTCCAACTTCGACGGAGAGGTCAATCTACGGATTCAACTCGGCTGGACAGTGTTCAGGAAATTACGGCACATCTTCTTGTCAGGTATACCTCAAAACTTTAATACGAGATTGTACAACCAGTGTATCATGCAAGTGATGCCCTATGGAACTCACAATATAATTTCCAACCTAAAAATCTATGAAATTGACGTATGTTCTGTTCCACACAATAATTAATTATATGTAAAATCAAATTTAATTATGCAAATATTTTGCTTTTCAAACAATATATGAGTATCGTTTATGAGGTAAAACTTCTTTGTCGACGTTCTACACAAACTTCTTGCAGAAATTTAGTAACGTTTTCTTTTGTAACGTTTCACAGCCGCGGCTGCATGAGTATTAAAAAAAATATGTCGTAAAGAAGTTTCACTTCGTAAGTGTGCACACAAATACATGCACAACTTTTCGAATAGTGGTATGATAATTTTTTGAATAATGGTACGATAATAATGGTAACGAGTACACAGTCTACGTGTTCGTAAGTGCATGCTGTGACTCATAGACGACATCTACCCTTGATTATGAATCCATGCAGATGCGTCTGAATCGGCCCTGAGGAAACGGAGTTGTCGAAAATTTATTTTTTATGTTTTTGAATAAAAGTGACGAACGAGCACACAGTCCACCTGATGGTAATTGGTGTGACCCATAGACATACATTACATACATACATTTACTATTTATTACAACAATCATAGAAGTTTATTTTTAATTCCCGAATATTTTCATTACCTTTAAACCCGGCATTTTTTATTTAATTATAATAATTAAAATTCTGAAGGTACTCTAGGTTAACATCGAACGTCAAACGCCTCAGTCCACCGTGCGCCCGAAATGTTGGTAATTATAAATAAGTAAAATTAAGCGCGATAAATTCCGTTAAAAATATTTCATCTATATAAACAGTCAAATTAAGAGTCTCCGCCTTTTTTGAAGTCGGCTCTTAATTTAAATGTTCTAATTTTGAATCTCGTTGTTGAAGAGAACTTAAAAGCCATGAAAATGAATAAACCGTTTGCTCCTAATTCCCATTAATTTGAGAAAGCTAACAATACAAGAGAATAAACATTAGGGGGGTGCTAATGAAATGCCTACAAATTTATTAAATTTGCCGCCCACAATCTTAATCACGTCTTTCATTTAATTTTCCGCAGAAACGAGCAAAAAGTGTTAGGGTTGAGCACATCTCTTCTGAATAAATTCTGTTATGTCACATTGATTGATTATTATTGAAACAAAATACTTAAGCGACTAATTCAGATGTTTTTAACACACTTTTTACTAGCTTCGCGTGAATCTTAACAGTGGTAGAGCCACGCAGCAGCTTTTGCTATCGCACGGATGGGCCGGCTCGAACCGGGGTGGTACCACGAACTCACAGAATATCAGCGTGAAGTAGAGGTTTACCTCTGCGTTTCGCTTGGTGAGTGCAGCTGGACGGAGGCCCTTTTTACTGGAAATGAGGCATTCCATCTTAGTCCTCACGGGTGATAACGCATCTGTATTTTGATTTGTAATAGAGGATAGATGTAGATGTCTATGGGCCGCAGCAACCACTTACCATCAGGTGGACTGTGTGCTCGTTTGTCACCCTTATCCTATGAAAAAATCTACCTATCTATCTATTTATTTCGGAATATTATAAAGGAGTTTTAACCTATTTGCAGGACCTATGACAATACAACTTTATTATTAAATCATACAAATTAAGTAATTAAGCAATTCCATCTAGTGTGAACGACCTAACTTCGTCCACCGGTACGAGGCATCCACTCGAGAAACTTTTTCCCATCGGTTGTCGGTTCTTCGAGCTATACGCTCGGCCTATTGCCATTTCAGCTTACTAACCAGTTGGGCTATGTCGGTCATTTTGGTTCTACTGTGGATATCTTCTTTTTCTTTTTTTTCCCCTGGCAATTGCAAAGTGCAGGCAGGTTTTTCTTTTTATTAAGCGTTATCTCCCCACTAGGATTTTCTCCTCTATCGTGGGTGCAGTTTACATTCATAATTTTTACAAGTACAAACATCCAGAGCCGTCACAATTATTTCTAGTCCATACAAATCCATTTTCCATGCTGGATTCGCTTTTAGCGCTGCATGTTATTGCTACACAGTTACTACGGAACCGACGGAGGCTTAAAGAAAGTATGGAAAATAATGTCTAAAAGATATTTAATATATGTGATATCTTTTTTAAATATGTTGTACTACAGGAGTGGCAATATATAAAGTTATGGAAAATTTCCGCTTCTAAGTAATGTTGCGAATTTTAATGTTGTTATATTTAGAGAACATATTAGCTGTTGCCTTAAACTTGTGATATTCCTTTGTCCACTATAAAGGGTCAAAGGGTAAAATTAAACATTTAATTAAAAGCAAAAGCCGACTTTAAAGAACTAAATTTTATAAAATAATCTGTAATTTATATATAATAAGTAGACTAAAAGATTTTATGTGGAAATATATAATTTTCACAAACAACCTGGAGTCGGAGCTTTAATTATGCTACAGACTTATTATCTAAACACCTTTTTTTATTATTTTTAGTTCTTTGAAGTTGGCTTTTACAAGTTTCCTGTTAAAAGTTAAAAAGTTTAATTTGTTGGTGTCAGTATTAGTATATGCTTTATCTTGACTGACTTGTTGGTCTGGTGGTCGTAAACGCTATTGCTGATCATGAGGTTCTGGGTTCGAGTCCTGGGTCGGACAAAAATTAGTGATTGGGTTTTTTTGTTAATAAATTCTCAATAGCAGGCCAGGGTCAGGAAGTTGTGTCAGGTTTGTTTCAAACCCCCGCCTCAGAAAGCACGAAAAGCCAAAGCCGTTAGTCCTGCGCCTGATCTCTCTGCGATTGTGTCGGACTACCGTCCCATCGGACTATGAGAGTGAGGGTATAGAGAGTGACCAACAGTCCTGGGCAGATTAGATTGTTAGTCTCCGTTTAAACTGGCTGCCGACACCGAAATTCGATCTGGAGGACATAATTATACCTTATTCGTTGCCGCGAAATGGTTCACATTCAGACTTAACTTCTTCAAATTATTTTAAATTGAGTACAATCTCATACATTAAAAGGGAAATATCGAAACAATAAAGAGTAACCGCTAATCAGGCACATCAGCGCTCATACTCAAACTAGAACTCATTTCACTCTAGATGTGCCACTAATTTTGCCGCGAGGTTAAAAGTGCAGTTTAAACACTCCTCCTTAATAACTCCTTAATAAACAATAAATAAATA
>JAVANC010000001.1:63566122-63740215 GCA_033319125.1 Parnassius glacialis | reverse complement strand
CGAACATAGACAAAACGTCACCCTTACGGTTGCAGCCTATCAAAGTCTACTGCTGAATCCTACGTTTACTTTTTCCATTTATTGCCTTCCCCTTCGCTAATATACCAAAACTATATTGTAACTATAAACATGATGCTGGCGTTACAAACTTGGGACTAATTAAATAAGTGATGAAACAACAAGGCTCCTTATTTCTGACTTAAGTTTGTCTGTTAATTAATGTTCTGTGCACGTAAGCACTTTCTCTCTTAATTACCAAGATTGACTTATTCTTGCTAACCAATTCAACTGGAAAGCTGACAAGCGATTTCATATTAAATCCTTCCGTTGCTAGTGATTGAAATTCGAGGATATAAAAAGTACCCTTCGCATTTAAATTACTGAACACAAAGAAAGTAGACAAATTAAAATATTGGGTTGTTACATAAAGTCCTACGTAAAAAAAATATAACTTTTATTTTAAAAACAAAAATAAATTGTTTTTTTATTTGAGACTTGCCTGCAAAAATTCAAGCAGTGCTTTGTGATTGATAATTTCGTAACGAATAAACTTTGCTTTTTGATTGAACGTTAAGTTTTTCTCAATATCTTTAGAATTTGATATGTTTTGTCATTCAAATAATTCTGTAGAGACTAGAATAGGTCTAGTGATTTAAATTAATGTGGAAATATTTCCCAGTTAAATTCTAATACTTAACACATTACTTTGACAGTGAAGCGGAGAAAAACGAACAACTATAAAATAAAATGGAAGAACATTTACATCATAGAAGTCAAAGAACACATTTTTTGCTATACAGGAGTAACGAAAGGTCTGCACAGTGTTGGTTTCTTTATCAATACGATATATAAATCAAATATTCAGATCTACATAGGATTATTGAAAAGAGTATGCATACTGAATCTCCAATTTGAAACAACAAAAATATCATTAATACAAGTATATGCACCCACCCACGACGTAACTGATGATGAAGTGACATGCTTCTACGATCAACTTCAAACTGCTCGCTTACTCACCAACGAGACACTGATAGTGGTGAAAGCTTTAAAACGCCAAAATTAGACAAATTCAACAAGGAGAAAATACAGTAATGGGACCATATTGCTATGTTGTCATAAACGATATGGGCGATCGGATAATACAATATGCATTAGAAAATAGGCTTACTGTAATAAATAAATTATTTAAGAAAAAACAAAAAAAACTATGGATTTTGACTAGTCTAAATGGAAACGATTAAAAACCAAATCGACTTGATTTGAAACATTGCACACTTATCACGGACCGATGACAGTGCATTAATTTAAATAGTGTGTCCCATTATCCTTGCCAGGATCCTAAGGGTTTGCGAATAATTCGTAAACAATTACGATTTCAGCCCAAATTTAATCTACTTTACGCGGCGTAAAAGAACTTCGTTACAAAAAAGCACGCTTTTGTAGTTATCCGCACTAAAAAGTAGAAAACAAAAAATAGTTAAAAAAACTAAAAAAAAAACACGCCATTGTAGATAACCGAACCAAAAAGTAGAAAATAATTTTCAAGCTTAAAATAAGAAAATATTGATTAACATAAAATAATATTGTAAAATAGCTTGGGGTGCTTGATGTCATTTTTTATAATTATTTTTGTGATATTTGTAAAATTAGCGTCATCATAAAAATATCTGAGAGAGGCCTATATCCTTCGGACTACATCAGTGCAAGCACATCTCTTTGGATACAGAAATAGGTAAGAGGCACTTACTCAGTCAGACTCCTAGACAGAACAGCACCAACCACAACCACAAAACCCAAAAGTATTCTTTACATAGTTCGTATTTACAGAAAATAATAACGAGTACCTATCACAAAAACTCCGCGCGCAATCAGTAAATAACTTTTGTTCCAAAACGTGCAAAACGAGTTTCATTTCACGTATCGCCACAATGATTTATGGAACCAGTTGGCATGCAAAGCGCTCGAGAGAGTTTTGAATTTTTGAAATGTTTGTACTGTCTGAGCAAATTGAGATTTCGCAGAACATAATCCTCTTTCGTCTTGAAATTGCATGTGAATATTATATAAATCTCATGACAAATGCTATTTACTTTTTTCCTAGAACGCAAGCAATCAGAGTTCCATTTCTACAGGTACCATTAAAAACACTAATCACAATTTTCAATTTTCTTTTTATGAAACTGATGCGACAAAAGAACTTACACTTCATCTGATGGTAAGTACTTAAGGTTGTCCTTGGACACAGACTTTAAAATAATAAGGATACAGACGCGTTGTTGCCTCTGAGGACTAAGGAATCTTTAACAGCCTGTGATTATAATGACTCTCTATACACTTTTAATAGCAGTACACACACAGATATTTGGTGGTAGAAGTAAGTTTTTATCTAGGATACCATCATTACGATCTAGTACCAAGCCCACAAATAATGTCTTCTAATAATGGGGTGACGGATAGTCTTTAACTACCACCACACTGAGGACTAATAAGGAAAGCCTCACCATATTGAAACACAGCAGTACTAAGCTACGATTTTACGCTATGTGTGAGCGTGTTTCTTCTCCGGACGAGCAGATCCATTCGTGCTACAACTATAATGTGGCTGTAACCTTGCTCTAACGTAAAATAGAAGTAAAAATAAGTCAAATTAAAAGCTATAAAACCCGTAAAATTAGTTTTATTAAATCTACATGTCGCCTCTTACGATATAGAAATTGCAAAATGTGATGACAGATTCTTTCAAGCCGCAACCACACGGCATTAATTAAACGACGTTGCCTGTGTGATCGTGTGTAGTGTATAATCTAGAATTCAAATAGTTTTTAAAACAAATTTGTATTTATTTATTGACAAAAAACAAGTGTAAAATACATAATAACAAACCTTCTGTTTCAAACGTAGAATTGTAATAGTTTTTAAATGTCTTTTACAATTTTTTAATATTTACGTAAAATTATTATAGATCATTAATGTATTTCTGTTATTTGATGAAGGATTATTCATTATTTATTAAATTTTATCTTAATTTTTTTTTCTTTAGAGCTAGCAAATCTCATAACATGGCCTGTCTCTTTGAGTACGAAATATAAATTATCTACTAATATCATAAATTCTATTGCTACTTGGCCTGAGTTTTAGATTTTGGAAAAAGTAAAAGATGTCTTCCCCATAGAGCCGAATGTCATATTAATATTACAAGTGTAAGATTATATGCATGTGTTCAAGTAGATATTATATAAATATATACAATATGACATACATCTGTTAGCATGGTAAGCCTCAGTGTATTTGTTTATCGTATGCATATGTACGTTAGCACTCCTCTCTAACCCGTAAACCGTAGAAACTCGTAGGAACACTAACTACCCAAACACTTTTCAAAGAACCCACAAGGCAACAAGTGAAAACCACTACCTTTGCGGCATTATGCTGAGTTGGAGAACTCTTTGAAGATTTTAACTTAGTTTTTTTTTTAATTATTAATTATGCGCAAGTAGCAATGCCTAGGAGTCGTTTGCCCCTAGCGTTTTTATATTTCCTTTTTTTTCGTTTTTTTTTTAAAGAATAAGAGTGACAAACGAGAACATAGTTCTGATGTTAAGTGGTTGCTGTGGTCCATAGACATCTACATTTATCCTCAATTAAGAATCAAAATGCAGATGCGTTGCCACATAACAGGGATAATCACTGAACTTGCTGTTATATAAACAAGTAAGTATTTAAAATGCTTCCATAAATGTTTAGTTAAGTATTTTTTTCTATGATTTAGATTTTCATAGAAAAATACACTCAACATTTTGTTTCGTGAGTAACAAAAAGTGCGATTACCAGTACTCCGCGTTAGTTAATCGATGATTAGTTATAGACAAAGCCATGTGTGGACCTTCAATATATTTTTTATAGAATAAAAGTGACAAGCGAGCTCACAGTCCACCTGATAGTAAGTGGAAGGGGCCATAAACATCTAAAACTATCTACAACTAAGAATCAAAATGCAGATGCGTTGTCACACATGTTGACTGACAAGGAATGCCTCGAGTCCAGTGAAAAGGGTATCCGGTTATCTACACTCACCATACGAAAAACAGCAGCATTACGCTGCTATTTTACGCTTGTATTCTGTGAGAGCGTATTCATACCCCAGTCGAGCCGATCCATTCTTTCTACGACCATAATATAACTTTATTAAATAAGTAGTTATTTCTTTCTTTCTTTTAAATTTCGTTTTACCTTCTAGTCGTGCTATGGCATCGTAAGAGAATCCACTACCTCATATTATCCTGTAAGTGTAATAAGATTTAACATATAACAACTCAAAATATATAATAATAACAAATCGCGGTTGTCAATTCACCTGCCAAGGGTGCTGTCCTATGTTCAGCAATGGACTTTTGACAGGCTGTAAAGAATGAATGAATGAATGAATTAACCTAGTTTCGAGTCCTCGATACAAAATTCAGTATTCCGTTACACATACCTCTAGAACACAACTTTTGTTTAACAAATAGATAATTAATCGCCCAAAGTCACTCAGCAAGAAAAATAATTTAAATATAAGACAGTATATGGAAATATTATTTTCGCAACGGTGGCAAAATCTTTTAAAATAGAAGTAATGTGCAGATGCAGGCATCATTACTAGCTGGTAAAATGCACGCTACGTTTAACGACGGAACGTGAAATAGATCGCCTTGGGGTGAAAAGGCGAAGCAGAAAATCTATCTTCGATTGGATGTTATATATCAATTTTAATATAAATTAATATAAATAGGCCTCCCGCAAGTGACGTTACTAATCGCGATCCTTCCATACTTCCTACATGTTATCAACAATGTTGCAAACAGCGCTTGCTAACCCACCTGTCAAGCGTGAGAACTGTGTGCATATCCATGGGAGACTAATAGAACAAAAATAACATTAATCTTTTACATTCCAGAATAAAGTTCGCGAGCATTATTTGAATAAACTGCCAGAATGATCTCATTAGTTGCTCACTATTAAATTAATTATTTTAATTATTTTAATTTTTACATAATACATATATTATATGTTAGTGTATACGTATAATTCTATTTTACATAACTACTTTATATTTTAGAAAAATTTCAAAGACGTGAAGTTCGCCAACACGCATTGGCGCAGCGCGACGGACATTTCCTTGCCCTACAACCCTCTCAGAAATGAGAAGTGACCTGTGCCCAGCCGTCGGCCGTAGGTTGTAACTTTAATTTTCACTTTAGCTTTATATATTTATCTCTGCATCACCCAAAGTTAAAATTAATAATGCCTCGAAAATTAAGCCCATCTACACACAATGTTCATATATAAAGAGGGAGAGATTTTCCGACTGGACCAGTGTAACCTTTCACTAAATGAAAATATATTCAGCGACATAGAAAACTTACACATAGATGAATGATCTATGTAAACTTCGTTGGATTTCATTGGAATTAAACTTCGTTTACCACTAAGAGACTACGACTTGAGAACTGTACTAGGATTTAATTCCCAAATACCCAGACTGCAGACTTTTAAATAATAATAACGTAGTGTCAGTAGTCACATCGACTCATTTAACATTTATTTTTTGTTGTATTTTTTTGTATAAATTTATTTTTAGTTATTTTAAAATGTTAGGCTTGTAGGAAATGCAGTGAGCAGTGAGCATGCGGTGTTAACCTATTATAAAATGTGCAATTAGTTTATGTTACTGTCTTTGAATTAAGCATAAGTATTAGTATAACATTAGTTGGTAAACCAAATAAAAAACTAAATTACGGATTTTATCACGCCACGGGAACCTCAAAACATAGCTCCCTCCATAGCTCGTTGAACTACCTTAAATTTTCTCATTAGTCGGTAAGAATGAAATCATCCCCAACAATGAGAATTTTAAAAGACCTTACCTTGTGCTACTTAATACCTTTGCAGCGTTTATAATTTTATGCTTAATCCTGTTAGTTAATGACATTTACAAGTCAGCGGCACGTCCACCAGACCAAGTTAGAAGCCCTCCGGTTATCCCTCGTTAATTATGACAGAGTTTGTTGACGGTCCATGTTAAAAGCGAAAAAATGGTTAAAATAAATGAAATGTTTTACATACGTTTGCATATTATGTAGGATACAACAGCGCCCGTGCTATTTAAGAGGCTAAGCTTGAGTAGTAAATTTTACAGTGTTTTTATTATAAAATAAGGGTGACTAGCTAACACACGGTCCACCTGATGGTAAGTGGACCTTATATATGAATCAAATTACAGATACGTTGTCACTCATTTCCCGTATTAACGGCCTCCGGTTCTTTACACTCACCGAACATGTCGTAGGACAGCCAATTTGTCTTCCTTATTACATCGCCATTTAACAGTGGTAGAGCCACGCGGCTTTTGCTGTCGCACAGATGGGCCGGCTCGAACCGGGGTGGTACGTTTCGCTTGGTGAGTGCAGGTGGCCGGAGGCCCTTTTTACTGGAAATGAGGCATTCCATCTTAGTCCTCACGGGTGACAACGCATCTACATTTTGAATTGTAATAGAGGATAGATGTAGATGTCTATGGGCCGCAGCAACCACTTACCATCAGGTGGACTGTGTGCTCGTTTGTCACCCTTATCCTATAAAAAAAATCACTTATTTACACCGGCAGAGATTTACGAATAACAACTCACCACCACCAATAATTCACTGGTGCAATTACAACAGCAATTATGATAATAAAGCTGCTCTTTAGTATAACTGCTAGTAACAGTAATAACCTCGTTATTTCATTTAATTAATTTCATTGGATCCATCCAACTTTGCTTGCTAGTGTTTTTTGAAACTGTGTTATGAAATTATTGGCGAGCATGAAATCATCCTCTAAGATACCACGTCTCTTCTGAAATATTATTTGAATATTATATTATTTTTACGTGTTAGAGCCATACTGCAGCTATATTATTATTGTAGCACGAATGGGTCGGCTCGACCGGGGAAGGACCACAGGCTCACGGGATACCAGCGTAAAATAGCACCTCAATGGTTCTGTATTTGTATATTGAGTGAAAAAAAACCGGCGAACCTTTTTATTGAATACGAAACATTCCATCTTAGTTTGCAATGGTGACAATGCATCTGCATTTTGATTCTTAATCGACGACAGTTAAAGATATTTATGACCCACAGCATTCACAAGCCACGGGAACGCTTTCGCACACATTTCCGTCCCACAAGCGCAAGCCGCTCCTCGTCAGCCCCTTGGTCCTTCTCAAGCAAGGCACTCTGGAACACAGGCGTATCTTCTTACACAGCCTTAATTTTTACCTGCGCAATGGTCTGCTTTGAGTTCCGCTCTCTATTCAGGGTTTAACTTCTTTGGTAAGCTGTGACTAAGCATATAATTCAACAGTATTTTTTTATATTACATAAGAGGGGGCAAACAAACAACTGCAATACCAGTGGAATTGCTGATGTGTTGCCGGCCTTTCAAAAAGGAGTAGACCTTTTTTCTAAAAGGCCCCTGAGTAGTAACGTCCTATATGTGGATTTTTTTTATTTTTAGTTTTAAATATGTTTTATATTTTTAGTTATTTAAAGTTTAAATAATAATAACTGCAAATCATTTACAAGCCCGGATACTTAAATATGCGATTTAGCTATTACAAGATTAGCCCGGACAGACAAACAATTTTTAAATGAGTATTTATGTTATAATGTTATCAGCTGAATATACGGCAGTTTGATATTTCGATATTACAGACAGACGCTTCAGTTTTATTTATATGTATACATGAAGATAATTAAGACAAGGAAGAAGCAGAAAAGATTAACCATTTGTAATATTATTTAATTCAGAAAACAGTGAAAACTAAATTCAATTCAGTAATGATTTCTGATGTTCTAGTCATAGAATGCTATAATACTTGTGTTTTATAGTATTCTATAATAATATGAACATTATAGTATTCTGTTTGTGGTAATGTTTTCTTGATTTCTACATTCTCGGTTATGGGACCGCTGCCATCGCAAATGCATACACGCAGGCGCATGAACGCGTATTCACACACACATATACACACATACGCATAGACAAACGCGCGTGCGCCCACTCAGATGCACACACAATGCACGCACGCACGCACAGACCCACTGACAAAGACTTAGACAAGCTCGGTAAAACCTAAGAATTTTTTATAGGATTAGGGTGAGAAACGATCACAGTCTACCTGATGGTAAGTGGTTGTTGCGGCCCATAGACATCTACATTTGTCCTCTATTACAAATCAAAATGCAGATGCATTATCACCCGTGAGTACGGAAGATAATGGAAGCTATAAAAATATTTTAATTAAAAAACCTACATATGATAAATTAAAGTATATCTTAACCGCCCGTAACTCTTTTTTCTTCGAACATAACCAATTATTACTTATTTCGCTCAGGGTTAGGAAACATAGTCTCTTACAGGTAAGGTCCAGAAATAAATTAAACCCTCATAAAGAGTTCATATCATAAAAGTGTATTTCACCGCACCCGGATTGCTTTTTTTGAAACGGAGGACTCGGGTGTTAATAAATGTATAACACGTTATTGCTATTTGAGTAATAATATTTGACTAAAAACATTTTCAAAGGAGGATGACAATACACGGAAATATACACGTGAAGTGCGGCGCAAGGAAACCCACTATCCCATATATTATTATACTGTGGGTGTTATAAGAAGCGACAGAGGGAAATGACACAGCAGATGGGCTGGATATCTTCTAAAAAATATTTTACTGCTGCACTTTCCCAGTCTGGCAACTATTACGAATATCCACTACTGGACATAGGCGTCCGCCATAGATTGCCTTATAGGGGTATAAGTAAGCTATGGGAACCTTTGTTCAGCAGTAAATAATTATTAGTATGTAAATGTAATTAAAAATTACGTGCATGAATAAATGAATGATGAGACAAAAAGTTTTCTAACGTGGTAGAGCCATGCTGCAGCTATATTAGTAGTATAGTTGTAGCACGAATGGGTCGGCTCGACTGGGGAAGGACCATGCTCTCACAGAATACCAGCATAAAATAGCAGATTAACACTGCTGTGTTTCGTATGGTGAAAGTAGAGAAACTGAAATACTTTTTATTGGAAAAGAGGCATTCCATCTTAGTTCTCACGGGTGACAACGCATCTGCTTTTTGACTATTTATGGAGGATAGATGTAGATATCTAGGTGTCCTAGCAACCACTTACCACCACGTGGATTGTGTGCTCGTTTGTCACCCTTATCCTATAAAAATAAATATAAAATAAATAAAAATACTCACGTTAATACTAAATATCTCTACCATTTGATTGATATAGAGCTCAGTTTCGAGCAAACAAAATCTAAGGATCTTACTTTATGTTACGTTTAATTTATTTTGTATTTTTTTATTTTATAAATGTTCAACTGAGAGAAATAAGCTACCGCAGTACGTAAACACCCGCGATTAAGAGACCTAAGATCTAAAACATCACAGCCTGTAATTATACTGGCTCTCTATATGTTTCAGACCTGAACAAAACAGCACACGCATTGCCATTTAGCGGTAGATATAGGATAGGGTTAGTACATAACTATATGGTTTCCTAGGCATCTACAAAATAAGTGTATATTATTATTTAGGCCGCGGACAAGGTGAAAAATAAACACTTAAATAAATAACTTAACTAAATAACAATACCATATTACATATACACTATATTATTTGTAATGTACTTAAATCTTTGGACGTGAAAGGAATTTAGATAGCGCGATTTAGGCTTCTATGTATTTCGCTTGTGCGGTGATGACAGCGCCGGCACAAATCTAATTTTCCCGCTAATAACAGATTCCTAAAGACACAACAAATTAATCGAAATAAATACAAAGCAGAAAATTGTAAAATATTGTGTAAGGTTGTCCACATTTTTGTAGTTGTAGTTATGGTTGTTTTGTTATTGTTTACCTTGTGTTTAATTACTTGTTTTGTTTTATACTACATACCGATACCGTTACAGTCAAAGTTCAATTTTGAACATAAACCTTCCCCAAAGATTGCCTCATAGGGGGAATTTTGCCATAGTAGCCAATTTTGGGAGACGGGTTGGCAACCGCTTTTTTTTTGTCGTTATTAGTAAGACGCTGCTATTCATTTCTTGGTTTGTTTCCTTCCATTCCACCTGTATGTCTGAGAAATTAGAAAAAAATATTTCGAAGACATGTGAAGTTCGCCAACACGCAATGGGGCAGCGCGGCGGACATTTCCTTGCCCTAAAAACCCTCTCAGAAATGAGAGAAGGCCTGTGCCCAGCAGTGGGACGTAAATAGGCTGCAACTTTACTTTACTTTACTTTTCCTTCCATTGCCTTTTACGACATTCACTAATACATTGAGTGAAATTATAACTTAATCCATAGAACAATAAAAACGCGTGTCCAGCAGTAGACTGTTACGAACGAGAGAAGTTTTAAACGTGGTAAAACAGGTTACAGCATGGCTCCCGCAGCTAAATTATAGTTGTAGCAGTAATGATTTGGCTCGATCAGTGAAAGAAAATACCCTCACAGAACACCAGCTTGAAATAGCAGCTTAATGCTGCTATATTTCGTATGGTGAGTGTAGATAACTGGAGACCCTATTTGCTTAAAACGAGACATTTCATCTTGCTTCTCAGGGGTAACAAAGTATCTGCATTTTAATTTTTAATTGAGGATATATGTAGTTAACTACGGGCCACATACCATCAGGTGGACTGTGTGAATCCTTATTCTTTAAAAAAGAAGATAACACACAATGACTGAAATACTAACCTTTTAAAATGTAGTTCCCTTCATAATGGAAATTAAAATAATAAATAAATAAATCTCGGCGGAATTGAAACATAAAAGCTTTAATTGAAAGGATTCAATATTTTACGATTCAATTGAATTAACACTTTGAACTATGATTCATTTACGTTGCCTGCCCGTTCACCCGACTTATATCCCATAGATTTCTTTTACTGGGGTACGATAAATGATGAATTGTAATCTAAACTTATTCAAGATTTAGACGAGCTGCGCCAAAGAATTGTAGAAATTTCTGAATACATCAACTCGAGATGAGACGCACGTCTTATTACGCGGCCATTATTAAATAGATGTAGAGCTTGCATTGCAGCTGAAGGCAAACAGTTTGAACATTACAATGAACTCCAGAAAAAACGTACGTAGAATTTTTTTCAAATAGCCTCTCTAAATTCAAAAAGTTAGTTTTATGTGCAAGTTGAGTACGGAATAATTTTGGATTAGTTTAGTTTTCTTAGTTTATTTTTATATTTTATTACTTTTTAATAAACATTAAACACTCACATTTGCAAGTCTTGGCAGCCTGTAATTGAATCTGCACTTAGCTGAAATCTTAGATGATAGCTTAAGAATTTAATATTTTTGGTGTAAGATTTGTTGGCTGTCCTTAATAAATAAATAAACATTTGTTGTAAAACTGTAAATCTGATTTAATGAAAATCTACTAAAGAAACCCAACAACTGAAATTTATTTCATATACACCTAAAGTTAACAAATCGCTTTTTTCTCAATTAAGAAGTAACAATTTATAAGTGTGATAACATTTTAGAAACCAGACTAAACGAGCCATCTTTTAAAGTTACTTGCCAAAATAGTGCAGTAATTTTTTTTACAGTACAGTTGGTTAAACATGGGTGGCGTAATTATTTTAAATTCAATTTTGATCAAAAATCTCACATTTCATTTAAAACTAAGGCGGTTATGTTATAATTTTTAACTGTAATTTACAAAAAGGTTATTTACGGTTACATCACAGAAAAAAAAAACTGATGAAAAATTAATATTTGTAGATTCAGGACAAAAGATCACCACAGGCTCTCAGTTTTTGAGATCTTTATAATTTGAAAAGTACACGACCAAGATTCTTTTTAAATATTTTTCTAATTAGTTTCATGATTTGGCCTTGTTCGCGCCAAAGGCTAGTTTTAAGAATTGACTTGAATTGTTTTGGGCGTTTGAAGTGATAACGAGGCTATTTTGTTGAGTAAATGATTAACTTACCTTTGTTTGCAAGTAATTTACGTCAATTTGTATAGTGATTGCATTTTGAAACGCATTTGCAATATTTACTTTGCTTGTGTGGCCTGTTAATATCGTACGAAAGAATTGTTGCTTTGTTGTGTGGAACTCTGAACTTTGTGACCCGAAAGAAGGTCGCGTTTGGTTTAAAGTAAAAAATAAGTAATTTGTTGCTAAGTGAAAATGGAAGTTGAACTATGATCGACCGTTCATTGGTTGTGCCGTGTGTCACTTGTTTGATTACGATTAACGGGGATTTAGTTGAGTTTGAAGTTAATTAAATGTACAGTAAAGTTGAAAGATTGAAATAGTGTACAATAAAGTTGATAAACTGAAATAGTGAAATGAACTCAGAAGTTTTCAATTGGTGAACTACGACTGGAGGGAGCACACATTGGGAGAACAGCAGCGCCTGTGGATCTACTGGCCGATTACATCGGGACGTCAGGTTACACATATATACACTTTCGCACACCACTTTACATACATTTCACTTATCACCTGACTGGTACCCTGTGGTAAACCCTACATCTAGAGATCGGTAAGTTTTATTGGCTTAGCAGCCCTTATATATATATGTACAATAAATCTCCATAGGCTATTGGACGCCCCCTCCCCTTTGGTTGCCCGTCGAATCTGCAGATGATGGGCCCCTGTACGGTCGACCTTTGTCTGGGCAACTAGGGGCGTGTACAGGCCTATAGCCCGCTTCTGGCTTGACGTTGATTTCTGGGACCACCAGTATATGAATAAATTCCACTTTTTACTGATGATAATGATGAATACATGTTTGTTTTACACAAATAACTGAAAGAATTATTTAAACTTAAAATTACTAAAACTTAGTTTAAATACACCAAAGAGAATATGAAGGCAGGCTAAAACAAATTAATATGAAAGCAATCGAAACTTTTGTCGAAACTTTCACATCTCTTGTTGTTAAACGGTTCTTTTATTACTGACTCACATAATTTGCTTCAAGCAATGCTAAATATATACGTGTTATATTCGCTTCCGAAAATTTTAGAAAAAAATGCTTAATGCCTGCATCCTACCTCCAACTAAGAATACTATAGATGCTTTGTCAACTCTGCGGACTAAGATGGAAAGATAGCCTGTTGTTATGTTGCCTCTCTATTCCCCTAGACAGTGTGTAGGTAGTTAAAGCTTAGTAAATTTAATACTTATATTAAAAACCATTTTAAAATAACATACGTTTTGCTACTGTATTCATAATCTTTACTTGCGATTATTGTCACTTGGTGAAGCTTTTTTCTACCTTCATTTTTGATTTGGATTGAGACATACCTATTATACTTTTCACTTGTTTTAATGCTCTTACTACTACTAGTACTACTACAGTCCCTCACAAGTCTACAGCTGAACAAAGGCCTTCGTCATCGATTGCCATAAATTACGATCTTGAGCCACCTGCATCCATCGACTACAAGCGTGTTGCTTCAGGTTGTCACTCCATCTAGAGGCTGCCAACTTTCTTCCTTATCGGTTGTTTGTTCGAGCTTTAAGATTTTTATCAAGCTGTTACCAAGATGCTGCTGCCAATCTCTTGAGTTATTTCCTTCTATCACCTGTAAGCATCTCCACATCCACAGATCATCCCGGGGGTGTCGTAAGAGGCGACAGAGGGAAACAAATCAGGAGATGGGCAGCAGAATCTTCGTAATAACTACAAAATTATTATAAATAAAACTTTCGGTCCTATAACGGGAAAGGCCCATGTTCATCAGTGGGCTTCTGATGGAGAAGAAACACGACCTCTTTAGTATTTTATAAAATACAACACCTTCTACACCTTTAACTGGTCTCTCCAGTCTAATTATTACAAAAAAACTATAGCACTACTATCAGCATTATGATGTTCAATACGTACAGGTGTTGAACATGCTTGTAAACTTACAGAAGGAAATAAGTCTTTGTAACAAACCTCAAAAAATTCAAAGTAACTAAAGAATACCATACCATAGCCTAAGTCTTTATACATTAACGTAATTTTTGTAAACGAAGTAAAATCATCATAAAGTTTAGAACGAATAAACAAAAAGTTTCAAAGTAAGTTTCATTGCCATCGCGAGTGTCACACGCCTATGAATACTGTGTCTAAATTAGGGAAGATAAAGTTTGGAAACTTTTACGAAATTTAAAATATCAACGTCGGAAAATTTCTTGTGATGCTATTGATTTATTCATCTACATGAGCTAATCAGACAAACTTTTCTTTAATCTGTTTTATTTATTACTTTACTTTAATATTATTTAAATTATATTATTTTTCATAAAGTTGATCGTAGAAGGAAAAGGTGACATACAAATCTGGAAAGATGTTCTATCCGGGAAGTGACCAACGCTCAGTATGGTATGAAAGTGAAGAAACAGTGATGTGACTTTGAAAAGATGATTTATTTATTACTTTTTTTTGTTTATTTAAATAAATGCTACCTCCACACTAGGATTTTCTCCTATATCATGGGGCAGTTTACATAAATATCCAGAGCCAGAACAATTTGTAGGCCACACAAATACTTGTTCCGTGCGGGATTAGTTTCCCGCGGCGCTTAGCGCTGCAGCTCATTGCTAAGCCACTGCACCACGGAGTCGTCACTTTACTTTTTATATATTTGCATTTTATTGTTTTTGTTAATTTGGTCATTGAAGAAATATGGAACATTTTCCGCCAAGAAAGATGTTTAATATGGGGAGTGGCGAACGCTCAGTGTGGTTTTAGAGTAAAGAAACAGTGACATTACCTTGTAATTATACATTGAAATCTCGACCAGTTTTAAAGGATTTCTTCTTTTCTGCCGAACTCCAAAATGGGAGACTGTACTCAATTCGAGTGTATGTTTTTTATATGTGTTACCTCATAACTTTTTACTGGGTCAACCGATTTCTATCATTATTGTTTTATTTGAAAGCTGGTACTTTTCGTTGGTCTCATATGAATTTGATCAAGGTCAGACCAATAGTTTTAGAGTTATCCTTAATAACTTATATTGAAGTCGGCTGTACATAATTTTTAATTTAAAATTATTTTAATCACATAACATACAAATTGTATTGGGTTTTACAGACCAAAAATTCTCAATAGCTTAGAATCAGGAAGTTGGCGGTGTTTCTCCTCCGTACCTCGGAAAACACGTAAAGCCGTTGGTCCTGCGCTTCATCTTTCCCGGTCCTGTGGGATTACCATTACATCGGACTATGAGAGAGAAAATGCACCAGTGCTTTTGCATACACTCGGGAACTATAATCCTGTTCTGCACAAATGGCTAGTCTCAGTTCAGATTGGCCGCCGTGACCGAAATTCGGTCTGGAGGATATGCATTCATATTAATTATACCATATTATTACATAAACTAATCCATTATAATTTTGTAAATAGAAGGTGCTGTTGTGATGTGGTTTATGTATGCATCACGCATAAACTAAAAATTGGAAACTTTTTTGATGCGGTTTGTTCCATGTTCGTGAAAAACACTAAAACTCAAAAACATAAAACTTTGCTTCTGTTTGTATAGATCTCGGTTGTCTTTCGGTCTATCTTTCTTGGTCGGTTGTCTCTTTACGTCAATTTGACGCAGTGTCCGCATCATCACAGCACCACCAGATATGATTCTATGATTCTATAAGAGAAACAAAACATAGTTACATAAAAAACATTGCAGGAATGGGTCGGCTCGACCGGGGAAGGACCATGTTTTTAAAAAATACCAGCGTAAAATAGCAGCTCAATGCTGCTATGTTTTGAATGGTGAGTGTAGAGAACCGGAGACATTAGAAAGGTAAAACATCTTCAGTACTTTAACCAGTATAATATTTAAATGTCTGTCTGCCATTTGTATATTTAGTGACCTTCAAGAAAAGAGCCTACTCCTTTTTAAAAGGCCGGCAACGCATCTGCAATTCCCCTGGTGTTGCGGTTGTTCATGGGCGGCGGTAGTCACTTACCATCAGGTGAGCCGCATGCTCGTTTGCACCCTCTCCTATAAAAAAATACCTTCACTGCATTTACACCGTTGAAATGTCGTTAATTAAAAATTTTTGGGAACGAGGTATCAAGGAAAATTTGTACAGTAAATAAGAAAGTAATTTTACTAAGGGTCAGAAGCGCTCGTTTTTATTAAGCTCTACTTAATAAAAACGAGCGCTTCTGACGAACGAATGCCACCGAAAAAAATTATACGTATCATAAACCTAGGATCCGGGACGTATCGTCATTTTGGGTAGGTGGAATAAAGAATACAATATATAATATCTATTCACATAATCCAAATTGAAATGTATATATTGAGTTGAAGGGTTTATGTGCCATTAAGTCATGAATAATATTTTTTTTTTAAATATTTGTCTCTCTGTGCGGATGAATCTTCGAAATAGCTGAACTGAGTAATAAAACTTCACGAATAGCTAGAGAGCTATACATGGAATGATGTAGGCTATATTTTATCCTAAAAACATTTCCATTTTTTTGAAAAATACGGGAAATTTGTAAATTAAATGATTTTGTAAAATATGAATCTGATACCTAAATAACGCCACTTTAGATTGTCCATTCAGGCGCAGTAGGGGCGAGTCGCTAGTCATTATATATAAAATTTATTACAATTATAAAATATGCGTACGCTTAATAACAACCTGCAATATTCTGAAAGTTCAACAACAATTCTAGTTTGTTGTTTTACAAACCTCGTTAAAAAGAACCTTGTAGGTTCTTATATTTTTTTATAGAATTAGATTGACAAGTGAGGACATAGACATCTACATCTATGCTTGATTAGTAATCAAAATAAAGATGTGTTATCACCTCTAAAGACTGAGTTGGAATGTCTCATTTCCAATAAAAAGTATCTCTGGTTCTCTACAATCAGAATACGGGACACAGCGGTATTAAGCTGCGATTTTTTGTTGGTATTCTGTGAGAGCGTGGTCCGATCCATTCGTGCTACAACCAAAATATAGTTGTAGCATGTTTCTACCACGTGGAAAACGTGGTAGGTAATGGTGACGATAACAAAATAAAATGTTAAAGAAAACGGTATATTTTCTGTGGAAGATAATAAAAGAGATAAAAATTCCAACTGCTAAGAATATTTCAATCGCTTCTATACCGATGTCTATTAGTAGAAACAAGCAAAGGTCTGATCGAAATATTTGCCGGAAATTTTGCGGGCAACACTTTCAATTTCGGTGGCTCTTTTACTAAGGGCCGACGTAAGCGCTTGTGATGAGATTTTAACTTTGCAGTTTTATTAATCAGTTTTGATTATAATATATCTTAAAATATAAAATTGCAGTGTATGTTTGTATCTCTTCACTTTTTGGTCGGTTTTATCGATTTTGATAAAATATATATGGGGTATTTATGAAATGATCTGAGTGATTTTAATCCTAAGTTCGGCCCGGTAGGTGGCACTGTTGTCTAGATCCAGAAATCACCCGTGGGAAGTCGGTACGGATCGCTAGTATACATATACATTTGTACATGTATGAAATATATATTGAACTTTTTAGCCATTCATTGTGAATAAAGCGAAGTGAATGCTCGAATATAAGAAAATGTGTCCAGGATTTTTTAATGTCATCATCATCATCCTCATCAGCGTATAAAAGTCCACCGCTGAACTTATGCCTGAGATTGATTCATAATATTTACTATAGGATATGTGCCATAGTTGCCACGCTTAGCAACCCCGGATTTTATTTTTATTTTGAGTTGTTTTGATACTTCTACCTATCTCCTGTTGCCTTACCCTCTATTGCCTCTTACAATACCCAAATGATATGATCATATACTGAAGTGGATTCTCTTACGCTGCCACTGCAATGCAGAAATTAATAATTTACTTTCATATTATAACATTGCTAATTAAGAAACATTTTTTAGAACTCGGATTTAATTGATAGTTAACGTATTGAACTAATAGTCTTTGCTTTCAAGCGAGTCTTTGTCGCGAAAGAAGTAGTCTGAAGAAGTCTGATGATTTTATAAAATTCTACACACATATTTTAAAATTAAAAATTGTGTACAGCCGACTTCAATATAAGTTATTAAGAATAATTCAAAAACAATTAGTCTGACCTTAAGAAAATTCACATGGGACCACACGAGAAGTACGAGCTTTCAAACAAAAAAGAATCATTCAAATCGGTTCCCCCAGTACAAAGTTATGAGGTAACACACATAAAAAACATACAGTCGAATTGAGTACTGTCTCCTTTTTGGAAGTCGACAGAAAAGGCAGTGCAGGGGCGTTAAAATAAAAATAAAAAAACTTTTAATCTACACCTCCTACAGGTTTGAAATTCGGCGAAATTATTATTTTTGTCATGTTGAGTTCAACAGAGAAGGAATTTTAGGAAATTCCTTTCACGAAAGGAATTGCGGAGGCGTTATAATGAAAGTAAAAGAAATATTATTGTTAAGTGTGTCCTAGGATGGTTTAGATTTACAATTGGACCCGGTATAGAGATTCAGAAATCATGCGAAGCGGGGGCGGATGTCCCGGTTTCGCACGGAGCAATATTTCTGGATCGCAAACTAGTGTTATTATAAGCAGTCGTAAAGAGTTAAAATATGTTTTGAAATTTAAAAAAAATTATAACAATTACAGCAAATACCTCCGCTTAAACTTTTTTTCCTGTATCCGAATGGGAAATATATTATCAAACTAGTATAATACTAAATCTGAATCAATAAACGTAATATATAGTTATATTGTTTTATGGTCCGCTTTATTCAGATATAATACCCGTGTGGTGACGGCGTATGAGTATCCCCATCTTGTCCTCATTCCTCATATTTTGCTGTTTTTTATGAAACTGAAGTGACTAACGAACTCACAGTCCATCCGGTGGTAAGTGGCTACTGCGAGCCAATCCAATACAGAAGCGTTGTCACCTCTGAGAAATAAGATTGAATGCGTTTCAGCCCGTAATTAATCTGTATTAAAAATTACATTTGACAAAAGAAATTTATTTACTTTCGTCGAATAAATTAATTCCATTTCAATTAATTCCAAATAGATGGTAGTATAAACCTCTCGTATATAACAAGCTTGACCTTTACGCCGACGGGAAGAAACGTCATAAATACGAAACGTCTGGTACCGCGATTGCCAATCCGTCTGCCAAGCGTGACGACTAAGGCAAATCCTCTTTACAATGGAAAGAAAGAAAGAAAGAATGAACAATGGGAGAGGCCCATGTCTGTCTGTCAGTTGACTTTTACGGCCTGACTTTTAGAAGAAGAAGATTGTATGATATTTGGTGCATTTCTGATGCAAAAATATTTCGAACACATTGTGAAGTAATGGATTTGACTAATTGCTCCAACCCGCTCAGAAATGAGTGAAGGCCTGTATCCAGCAGAGTAATTTTTATAACATACATAAATAAACACTCACGACTGTCACCCACAGGGGTAGGCAAAAACTATGGACTTCCTTTTGGTACGATCGTGACACAACTATCTCGCTTCCTGCATATCCATATACCTACGCATACACGCTCGTCGGTTAAAGATACTCTTAATTCGGCCCATTTTTAATATATCGCCAATTTGGTCGATAAAATTTCGCCTAGGCCTAGGGCATCCCTTCCCTACTCTACAGTTCACATTCAATTCTTATATAGATTTCTTATATATAAGAAACATTTTACTGATGTTCCTTTTTTGACAACAAAATCATTAAATTCTTCTCCTACTGTCGCCGAATCATTGCTCAAACAAAATGTAAAGGCTTGTTCTAATACTTTTAAATTCCATAGAGTACTGCCAAAAGATATCGTTAAATATTTAAAAGCTATTGATGTTAAGAAAACGGCAGATATATGGGGGATTTCCGTTAAAGTTATTTTATCTATAATAGATATATTATCACCTTATCTAGCCACTATATTTAATATAAGCGTCGAATCTGGTGTGTTTCCTGATTTAATGAAACATAGTAAAGTCATACCTATATTTAAATCTGGTAGTACAATAGACCTCGCCAATTTTAAACCAATTTCTTTACTACCAACATTAAGTAAAAATTTTGAAAAAATTATTTTAGATCAGATGTCAAGTTTTTTTAATATTAATAAATTGCTACATAAAAATCAATTCGGTTTTACAAGGGGTCGCTAGACAACTGACGCTGGAGTTGAGCTTATTAAACATAATTTTTGTGCATGGGAGAATTCAGAGGATGCTTTGGGTATATTTTGTGACCTTTCCAAGGCCTTCGACTGTGTTCACCATGAGACATTAATCAGGAAGCTACAGTACTATGGTGTCAAGAACACAGCGCTTAAACTTATTATTTCATATTTAAGTAATAGAAAGCAGAAGATTATTATCAATGGTAAAAGTTCTTGCGGGTCACCTGTACTAATGGGTGTTCCTCAGGGCTCGATTCTCGGCCCATTCCTGTTTCTGGTATATATTAATGACTTACCTCACCTTGTAGGGGATAGTCATGATATAGTATTATTTGCTGATGATACTTCCTTGATTTTTAAACTTAAACGTCAATCATTTAAATATGACGTAGTGAATAATGCTATATCAAAATTAGTGCATTGGTTTAACGTTAATAATCTGCATTTGAACGGAAATAAAACTAATTGTGTTAAATTTACAACAACGAATGTTAAAAATCTGAATACCAATGTGTTTTTAAATGGGGAGGAATTGAGCCCTGTTGTATCTACTGTTTTTCTTGGCATCACTCTTGACGCAAAGCTTCAGTGGGGCCCCATATATCGAAATTAGCAAGCAGACTAAGTTCTGCAGCCTATGCTGTAAAAAAGATTAGAGGTCTCACTAGTGTCGAGACAGCTAGATTAGTTTATTTTAGTTATTTCCATAGCATAATGTCTTATGGGATTTTGCTATGGGGAAATGCGGCTGATTCAGAAACTATTTTTGTTTTACAGAAGAGGGCCATTAGAGCTATATATAATCTAAAACCGAGAGAGTCTCTTAGAGATAAATTTAAAGAAATTAATATATTAACTTTGGCCTCTCAGTATATTTACGAAAATTTAATGTATGTTCACAAAAACAAAGATAGTTTTAGTAAAAAAAGTGATATACATTCTGTAAACACTAGGAACAAACACAAGCTAGTGATGCCAGTTTCTCGACTCCACAGAGTCAGTAATTCATTCTTGGGGCAATGTATACGCTATTACAACAAGGTCCCGGAAAGTGTACAGGTTCTCTCTATTACCAAGTTTAAATGTTTTATTAAGCTGAAACTGTATAAAAAGGGTTATTATAGTATAAATGAATACATGGTTGATAATAACCCCTGGGAATGAGGTGGTCGCTTCCAAGCAGTTTCTAAAATAAATTTTGTAAATAGTTCGTAATCATTTATATTGTAAAATTTATTTTAAAAAAAATGTCCCGCTGGGTTTCTTGCTGGTTCTTCCCAGGATAGAGGGTTTTTTTTCCGTACCAGTGGTAAAGTAAAAAATGACTTTCAATAATAATTACACATGTAATGTATATTGAATAAAAATTATTCTATTCTATTCTATTCTAATCTATAAATTGTATTTATATAAGTAAATCTAAACACAAATAAAAATTTAAGTTTGTGTTTGTAATTTCAAAATAACGGTCTTTTACTAAGCTCGCAATGTTATTTGCATAAAAGAAAAACATGAATAACGGTTTCTGTTTGTTTGCCTTTTTGTCCGGGCTTAGTTGAACCGATTGTGATGAATCTTCGCGGATAGACAGAGAGCAATGGCAGGAGAGACCAGCAATAATTTTTACCGAAAATCCTTGAGAGTTATTTTGTGAAAACTAAAAATTTATAAAATAAACGGTCGTTGATGGTTATTTTAAAAAATCTAAATGAATCAATAAATGATATTAATAGATACCACTCACGCAAAACATAGAATTTTACAGAACAGTCATTTTATTCTATTTCTTTATTATTTATATATTGATTTGCACGTACCGGCAATAAGATAAAATGTTCCGAATGATGAGAAATATTGAAGGAAACGAAAATAAACGAGTAATCAGTAACAAATTTCAACGTTGAAAGCTTATTTATTCTGTACCTGGTGACGAATAATATAAACATGAAACAAATTTTCTATTAGATGCTTTAATTTTGTTAAGCATTTATAACTTTAATTGCGTTTCTGATATCAGTTTCTGAGGGCGTGAGGTGCTCTTCAAACTGGGCAGCAAACATCATTTTATATCATTTCGCGGAAAGGAGCAAGTTAAGTTCTGTCAACTTTAATTTTACGGATTTCTGCAAATTAAGTCCTGATTCTATCAGTTGTAAATCCTTTTTCTACGTAGTACACCTATTTTACCAGAATTGAGAAAGATAGAGTCATGTGTTAAACTTCATTTGAATCGGCATTAAATCAGCAAAGTAAGTAATATTTATGCGTGTCTGATATATGGTAATAACTACCTTTTATTGTTTTGAGGGGTTATTATAAATAAAATTAAGATTTTATAATAAAATATATATAATAGCACATTGATATATTCTATCCACACGAAGCTAAGGCGGGTTGCTAGATAGTCCATACAATAGACTTGCGAGAAGTCTATTGCCCCGTATTTTTATTATTTATGAATGAGCTGCCAGTTTACATTGTATCCTAATCAATTGATTATATCAGGATTCATAAAGCATTTTCCATCGTAAAAGATTCATTCGAGTACGATGTAATTGAAGACTGATGTCGTGACTGTCGAGTGGTACTTTAAGAAAATTAAAACACGTGCTTCTCGTGATTACAAGCAATAAAGAAAGAAACGAAAATAACTTATTACAAAACACGAAGAAAGAAATAAGTAGTTTGATTAATATTGTTATCTTTATTGAGCTTAGTAAAATACATTCATTGGATACAGTATTTTTTATATAATTAAGGTGACCAAACGAGCACACAGTCTACCTGATAGTAAGTGTATGGCCCATAGATACGAATATAACGTATATTCAGTATCCAGTTTCCAGTGAAAAGGGTTTCTGTTTATCTTCACTCACTATATGAAAAACAGCAGCATTAAACTGCTATTTTAAGCTGTTATTCTGAGAGGAGCGTGGTCTTTACCCGGTCGAGCGACCCACTCGTGCTACAACAATAATATAACTGCAGCTGGCTCATATTAAAGTAATGTTACCCTATGAATGTCCACTGCTGGACAAAGGCCTCCCCCAAATACTGCCGCATATGGGTGATAAATGCCATATATGCCACTCTTAGTAGGAGGGTTGGCCAAGTGTAGTTTTTGTTATTTTGATTTGTTATCACCAGAGCACTGCTGTCATTTCCAGTTTCATTAACTTACGATCACCTCTTGCGACACCCACGGATGATAATTATGTGGTAGTGGATTCACTTATTCCACCAGCACTCAGCGATGTTGTAGCAAGCTTTACAATATCGTTTTTATTTTTTGCCAAGCCGTAGCAACGATAACATTTTTTTAATATATAAGGGTGACAAACGAGCACACAGCCCATCTGATGGTAAGTGATACTGCGGCCCATAGACATCTAACAATTTACTTCGATTTTTGATATAGAATGCCACGTATCCAGTAAAAAGGGTGGGTCTCCGGTTCTCTACACTCACCATACAAAACACAGTAACATTGAGCTGTTATTTTACTCCGATATTCTGTGCTATTTTAAATGATATACTGTAATATTTTAAAAGTGTATAATGCGAGTGTGAATGATAGTGCTGGAAGGGGTAGAGACCTAGGCGGACCTTTTAAGATGAAATCAGGGACGTCTTGAAAAAAAGGCCAGGTCAAGAGCACCCTAAACCGTAGAGCATGTATGAAGAGAATAATGAAAGTGGACGAAGCGAAACCATTATGTAAGGATCGTAGCAAGTGGAAAAAAGTGGTTTCTGCCTACCCCTACGGGAAAAAGGCCCGATTATATGTATGTATGTAAGTATGATATTCTGTGCAAGCGTTATCATTCCCAGGTCGTGCAGATCCACTCATGCACACAAACAACTGCAAAGATGAAATATCATCTAGTAGGCCTGTTGTTGTTAATATAAAAATAAAAGGTAGTAAAGTGTGCACTTTTGTATTTATACCCATAACACAAAAGATTAAGCAGGAAAAATCTCCTGAAATCATTTTAGATGAGATGTCTACAGTTTACGGGGAATTTTTCTGTAGTAAAACTATGACTTGATCACCATCATCATTATAGCCCTTAACAAGTCCTCTGCTGAACATAGGTCTCCCCCAAGGAATACCACAAAAGCAAGGAACTGAGATACCTGTATCGATCGACTTTCTGCATGTGTAACTAGTTTGTTACTCCATCTAGTTGAGGGACACCCTACAATTTGCCTGCCGGTACAAGGCTTCCACTCGAGAACCTTATTTCTCCATCGGATGTCCGTTCTTCAAACTATATGGCTGGCCCATTGCCACTTCAGCTTACTAATCTGTTTGTCTATGATGGTCACTCTGGTTCTACTGCAGACATCCCCATTTTTAAGTTCGTCACGCAGAGAAATCCCGAGCATAGTCCTCTCTATAGCTCGCTAAGCAACGAGAGTGAAGGATCACGTCTCAGATCCATAAGTCATCACTGGCAACACGCACTGTTTGTACAATATGGTTTTCACGCTTTGAGGTATACCTGACGAGATGTGTCGTTATTTTCCGAAGGCTCCCAACCTAGTTGAATCCATAGAATGATCTCTCGGTCCAAGTTGGACTTACCTAGTCTAGTTATTTGTCTCAGGTATACCTGTCAAAAATTTCGAGCTAAGTGTTCCCAACAATTACTGGCATAGATGTGACATGGACGTTACACATGATTTTGTTTTGTCCATGTTCATCTTAAAAAATTACTAAAGTCTTCCTGTCATTCTTCCATTATGAACATATCGTCGGCAAATCGAAGGTGAGTGATGTACGCCATTGATTTTCATACCGTATACTTTCAAGTCTATTAGATTTAAAACGTGTTCCAGTGTAGCTGTAAAGAGTTTTGGGGGATGTAGCGTCATACATCTGTCTTAAATACTTTGGTTCTGTACTCGGATAGCTATCGTAGTCACACTTTTCAAACACTTGATCACTTCGATATACAGATAGTAAACTTGGCACCGCTGAAGGGACTGCAGCACCGCCCAAATTCAACGGTTTCAAAGGCTTTCTCATAATCCACATACACAAGGCAAAGCGATAGATTGTACTCCGCGGTTTTCTGTACAATTTGCCGAAGGGTATGAATGTAGTCTATATTACTAAAGCTTTTTCGGAAACCGGCTTGTTCGGGAGTTGGAAGTCAATGAGTCTGCGTGCGAGATAATCCGTAATGACTCTCAAAAACAGTGCGTAGACGCTTAGAAGGTAAATCGGTCTGTAGTTCTTCATGTGAGCGTTGTCGCCTTTCTTGAAGAACAGAACCACCGCACTTGTGTTACGCGCCTCCGGAGTAATGCTATAATGGATAATGGAATTAAAGAGTTTCTGAATGACTTCAAGTACCGGTTTTCCACTACACTTTCAGAAGCTACGCTGTAATTCCATCCTCGCTTGCGGCTTTGTCATTTTTAGGTTGCTTGAGAGCCATTCTAATCTCGCTCAGACTGACGTCATGGATATCATCGGAATAGTGTCGGGTAAGACTTGCTCTTTATTTGTTAGTCACACTTGCACGTGTCTCCAACGATGATGTGTACAGCTACCCATAGAACCAAGGAAAGGACTATGTAGACTTCTATACTGGCTGTATTAAAGTAGCGTAAGTCCTGCCGCATGCATTTGGAGATCTTTCTGTTCAGTTATCTGTATGTTGTCAAATATGCTGAAGACAACTGCTTTATTTCCCGTCTAATAGCTATAAGTTTAAAAGTGTGGGCGTGCTACCACGTACACGTTATATGTGGTAGAGCCATGCTTCAGCTATATTAGAACTATAGTTATTGCATGAATTGATCGGCTCGACCGGGGAAGGACCAAGCTCTCACAAAATACGAGCGTAGAATAGCAGCTAAACACTGCTTTATTTTGTAGGGATAGTGTGTGGAAACCGGAAACCTTTTTTACTGGAACAGATACATTCCATCTTGATCATCATGAGTGACAACGCATCTGTATTTATATTTCTATCAGGTGGACTGTGTGCTCGCTTCTCACTCTTATCTTATAAAAAAATTTAATAACTTAAAGCAGAGACTACCTTAAAAACGATCCCGGAATGGAACACATTTTATTTAATAACTTAGACTACCTTGAACACGATCCCGGAATGAGACGACTAGTTAAGGCAACTACTGTGGAAAATGTAGATGTTTTACAAATGGTAAAATAATCCCTTCAACTGGTATAGTTAGAAATTGGATTGAAGATTGGATGAAGCCTGTTTAAAAAGACAACTTGAAGAAATGGTTAGAACATCAAATACCATTATAATTAATATTCTGGATGATCGTCTTGGCGTGCCAAAAGTGCAGGCAATATGAGTGCTGAGAATGCTCACGCTTCATGCTAAATATTCAGATCTCACGATGTCGTTTATTATGTGACTCCGCTAACTTCATTGTACCAAGCAAAAGTTTATTTAAGTTAGATGGCGAGTCCTAATTGAGCCTATATTTAAAAAAATTGGCCGTCATGGAACGCCCAACATTCATAATAAATTCAATATATTTTTCTTGCTATTCTAATTTGAATAATGAACGTGATAAGAATACAATAAATAGTAGAATGGAAAGTCAAACGTGCACGTACTGTACACAACTAATACAGAGAAACAACGAAGTGTATATAATTATTGCACACGCACATAACAAGTCAAAAGCGGTATCGTTGAGTGGGCACGGCGGCATAAGAGAGCTTCATGCCGTTTGCCGTAACGGCGTACGAGCAAAGACATATTAAAAAGATAGACAGGTTACACACTAACTTTATTGTATTTTAAAGTGACGCAGGTAGTACTATATCTACGTACAGTTATTTAGTATGATCCGTTGGGCTAACAAAAAGAGACAAATGATAGGGCATACCAACCGTCAGAAAAAGATGAATATACATCATTAGTTGCGTATTGATTGCTGCTGAGCACTCATTGGCGCGATCGCGTGACATATGGAAAATGAACACACAAGCTAGCGTCAAAATTTAGACTAGCGGTTAGTGTTGAAATAATAAAACCAATTATGAACAAAACATCTATATTCAAAATATTAATGAGACGTTTTTCTTGTCTCTCACAGTTACCGTGTAATTTGTGCATCAACTAAAAACACAGGAAGGCATTTTTACCACGAATAACTAGAAGATTTACGCGCTGTAGCAAACGTATAGCCACAATGCGAGAGCGTGCCCGACTGAATGAGAGTCGGGCAATTACCTGACTTTCGTATTGCCATTTTAGAGCGAGTATGATTTATCTATACTTTTAAAAACATCTTAGCTTACGAGTCAGTTTAATGCAAAGGCGCACCAATAGATAAAGTAAAGTTGCAGCCTATTTACGGCCTACTGGTGGGCACAGGCCTCCTCTCATTTCTGAGAGGGTTTATAATAGATGTTTCACATAAAATAAATTATATGCCCTTTTTAGAAAATATTTAAGTTGAAACTAGTTATGTCATGGACCCTCTAGCTTGGGGGCCTAGTATCATTGTTATAGAATAGAATAGAATAGAATAGAATAATTTTTTATTCAATATAGATCACATGTGTAATACTTATTGAAAGTCATTTTTTACTTTACCACTAGTTCGAAAAAAAACCTCTGTCCTGGGAAGAACCAGCAAGAAACCCAGCGGGACTTTTTTTTAAAGCAAATTTTACAATAATGGTTGTACTAACTAAATAAGTACAAAATTTATTTTAGAAACAGCTTGGAAGCGATAACCTCATTCCCAGGGGTTAATATCAACCATGTATTCATTTATACTATAATAATCCTTTTTATACAGTTTCAACTTAACAAAACATTTAAACTTGCTAATGGAGAGAGCATGTACACTTTCCGGGACCTTGTTGTAATAGCGTATACATTGCCCCATGAATGAATTACTGACTCTGTGGAGTCGAGAAACTGGTATCACTAGCTTGTGTTTGTTCCTAGTATTTACAGAATGCACATCACTTTTTTTACTAAAACTACCTTTGTTTTTGTGAACATACATTAAATTTTCGTAAATATACTGAGAGGCCAAAGTTAATATATTTATTTCTTTAAATTTATCTCTAAGAGACTCTCTCAGTTTTAGGTTGTAAATAGCTCTAATGGCCTTCTTCTGTAAAACAAAAATAGTTTCTGAATCAGCCGCATGTCCCCATAGCAAAATCCCATAAGACATTATGCTATGGAAATAACTGAAATAAACTAATCTAGCTGTCTCGACACTAGTGAGACCTCTAAACTTTTTTACAGCATAGGCTGCAGAACTTAGTCTGCTTGCTAGTTTGGATATATGGGGGCCCCACTGAAGCTTTGCGTCGAGAGTGATGCCAAGAAAAACAGTGGATTCAACAGGGCTCAGTTCTTCCTCATTTAAAAACACATTGGTACTCAGATTTCTAACATTCGTTGTTGTAAATTTAATTTATTTAGTTTTATTTCCGTTTAAATGTAAATTATTAACGTTAAACCAATGCACTAATTTTGATATAGCATTATTCACTTCGTCACATTTAAATGATTGACGTTTAAGTTTAAAAATCAAAGAAGTATCATCAGCAAATAATACTATATCATGATTATCCTCTACAATAGAAGGTAAGTAATTAATATACACTAGAAACAGGAATGGGCCGAGAATTGAGCCCTGAGGGACACCCATTAGTTCAGGTGAGCCGGAAGAACTTTTACCATTAATAATAACTTTCTGCATTCTATTACTTAAATATGAAATTATAAGTTTAAGCGCTGTGTTCTTGACACCATAGTACTGTAGCTTCCTGATTAATGTCTCATGGTGAACGCAGTCGAAGGCCTTGGACAGGTCACAAAATATACCCAAAGCATCCTCTGAATTCTCCCATGCACAAAAAATATGTTTAATAAGCTCAACTCCAGCGTCAGTTGTTGAGCGACCCCTTGTAAAACCGAATTGATTTCTATGTAGCAATTTATTAATATTAAAGAAACTTAACATTTGATCTAAAATTATTTTTTCAAAAATTTTACTAAATGTTGGTAGTACAGAAATTGGTCTAAAATTGGCGGGGTCTAATGTACTACCAGATTTATATAAAGGTATGACTTTACTAAGTTTCATTAAATCAGAAAACACACCAGATTCGACGCTTGTATTAAGTATAGTGGCTAGATAAGGTACTATTATATCTATTATAGATAAAATAACTTTAACGGAAATCCCCCATAAATCTGCCGTTTTCTTAACATCAATAGTTTTAAAATATTTAACAATATCTTTTGGCAGTACTTTATGAAATTTAAAAGTATTTGAACAAGCCTTTACATTGTGTTTAAGCAATGATTCGGCGACAGTAGGAGAAGAGTTTAATGATTTAGTTGTCAAAAAAGGAACATCAGTAAAATGTTTCTCAAAAGCCATAGCAACTTCTTGATCAGATCGGGTTAAATTATTGTTAATATTCAATTGAAAATCCGAGTTGCGCGGTTTGACCTTGCCCGTTTCACTATTTATTATTCTCCAGGTCATTTTAATTTTGTTTGATGCAGTTTTAATTTTGTTACTTAAATGTAAAGCCTTAGCTGTGGCGCACACTTTTTTAAATATTTTAGAATATGATTTTACATAATCTCTTAATATAACACTACTTTTAAATGATCTTTCATTATAAAGCTCGTATAACCTTCGCCTACTCTTATAAATTCCTACTGTCGCCCATTCATTAAATGATTTGCGACTGTTAAAAGAGAAAGTTTTAAAAGTAAATATCCTACTTAATTCACAAGTTATAATTTTAAATAATGTACCATACAAATAATTAGCACTGTTTTCAAATGAAAGTAATGGAAGTCTTTTTATTATATTACTTCTAAACCTCTCCAAGCGTTGTTCATTTATTGGAACAAACACAACTTTCTTATTTTTCTGTTTCTTGTGTATGTAAGGCAATGATACCAACTGTCCACAGTGATCTGAACTTAAATTTTGAATAATTGATTTATGCAAGGGCTTAACATCTGTAAAAATATTATCTATACAGGTCGCACTAGGCCCAGCAATACGTGTTGGTTCTAAGAATAAATTAACAAGATTATACGATTTAAACAATGAGCTAAACTTAATACTAATGGAAGAAGTTTCAAGGAGATTGATGTTAAAGTCTCCACATATTACAACAGACTTGTTCTGTTTACTAAGTTTGAGCAAAACTTCTTCCACAATCCTTTCAAAATAGTCATAAGTAGCACATGGGGGTCTGTAAACACTCACAACAATGAGGTGCTCGAGCTCGACACAAGCCATTTCTACAGTTCGCTCAACAGAGAGGCTCACTATATCCTTACGTTCTTTATATAATAATTATTTATCTGGAAACTGGAAAACTGGAAGGAACTGACCACCTGGTGATTTCTGAAATTAAACATGAAATTATAATCTTTTAGCCAATGTTCAGTAATACAGAGGATATGTATGTTGTTACTATTTAAAAACAATTCAACTTCTAATTCTTTGCCCATCATGCCTTGTATATTTTGATGCACCAGGTGTAAACAATTTTTATTACTTATTTGTGGGCTACATTCAAAGTTAATTAAACTCTCATTATTGCTAGAGATTGCCTCTATTGTCGCATTTACTAATTTAAATTAGTTGGAACTGATTCCAAATTAATTGTCAAATAATTATCCTGCCTAATAAAAGCAGTCTTGGTAGCCAAAAACTTGGCTGAGTTAAAAAGTAAATAATAAGATAGCACATTTGCTATCAGTCTTAAATTATATTTGGATAGGTAATACCTATCTTTTGTCCAAAACTTTTTTATTAAATTATTTATGTCAATTACATGAAATTTGTCATTATTATCAATACAATTATATGTCAATTGAAAATAAAATTAAAATTTAGTAAATTATTTTCCTGTGGCAATCCCTGTATATAAGGCAGTGTGAACAAGACAATTTTGAGTACATTTAAGTTATTAAGTTGTTCAATATATCTTAATAACTGTTTGTTGTTTACACTGCCCCTTCTACCAACAAAAAATATTATTGTACTATTTGGGCAAAATTTAGTAACAATAGCAATATCTAAGCTCCAGTCTCCTGCTGAGAAGCGTTTTCATTTCATGTCCCTAATTACGACGTACGTGGAGAACACAGTTTAAAGCGCGCTTCATTTTCTGTACCTCGGGCGCAATCACACACTGGCTTGCTTAGCTCTTCTCATGAGACTCAAAATGACTAACGCTGAAATGATAAATTTTTGGGCGTGTAATAAATATTAATTATTTATTACATCATCATTACAGCCCTTCACATGTCAACTGCAGAACATAAGATTCTGTAATAGATTTTCTCATAGGTGGGCTATAGATATAGTTTTCATGCTTTTATCATTTTCAGTTGTGGTCAGAAGTAATTAAATGAGGTATGGCGTTAGAGAAAACACTTCCTTAAAGTCATTACGTGGATGTCGTAAGAGGCAACAGAGGGGACTGTTCAGTAAGTAGGTGCTCCCCATTTATATAATATAATTTAAAATATATTAATAAATATAATTTTCGCATTTTTAAAATTATTCCAGTAGGCTAAGCCCTGGCAGTAAATTTTATATTACACAAGATGCCTTGGTTTGATCCCCGCTGGCACCATAGTAATTGAAAAGGAAGCAAAAATCAGTAGCAAAATGATGCTATTTAACGCTAGTTCAATAAATATTATCAATTAGGTATTATGAAAAAAAGCAATTGCTCGGTAAAATCTAGAAAGAAGATTTACACATTGCTTAAAACCAGAAAAAGACAGATTAATTGTAATTAGTCTTGTGAAGGAAGAAAAGCAACCCAGATGTAACGATGCTACGGAAACTGATGCGTTTATATTAATCACGGACAGTTCAGTTTCAACCTACTCGTAGTAACCGAAAATTTCTTTTAGCAATTCTATTTGTTGAGTTACTTTGTTCTCATAGATGGATAGCGAGAAGATTTTTAAGGGTGCCTTCCTATTAACCAATTTTTATTAGCTTTGCATGTAACTATCTACTTATCTAAGTAAAAAATTCTTTTAATGTAATTTTTACCAACTTGTAGACGAGTGATTAACATGAAAATTTGTATACCAATTATAATAAAAACAATAACTTCTGTCCCACTGCTGGGCACAGGTCTCCCCTCATTTCTGGGAGGGTTTTAGGGCAAGAAAAGGTCCGCCGCGCTGCCCCAATGCGTGTTGGCGAACTTCACATGTCTTAGATTTTTTTCTTATTTCTCAGAAATGCAGTTTTCCTTGACCATAGAGCACGTGGTAAATCAGCACTTAAAATTGCAATTAACAATTTCATTCGTGCCCGCAGGTATCGAACCCGGGTTGCCCATGTACTGTGAAATTTACAGCGAGTGCTTACCATCCGAGCTACCACCATCCTGATCAGGATCACCGGGATTATCGTTATCATCATCATTACAGCCCTTCACAAGGCAACTGCTGAATAACAAGCTTCATAATGCTGCTCTGTTTCGTGTGGTAAGTGTAGGGAACCGTAGATCGTTTGTACTGGAAATGAGGCCTTCCATATTTATCCTCCGGGGTGAAAACACATCTGCACTTTGATTCTTAATGGCGGATAGATGTAGATGTATACAGCCTCAGCAGTCACTTACCACCAACTGAACTGTGTGATCGTTTTTTATCCTTATTATTTAATAAAAAAAACTGTCCTGGGAATAACCAGCAAGAAACACAGTTACAATATAACGTGTTGTACATTTGAATACGAAAACATTTAGAAAGAACATGGTAGAGGTTTTTTTTATATTGGATAGGGTGACAAACGAGCACACAGTCCACCTGATGGTAAGTGGTAGCTGTAGCCCATATACATCTACATCTATCCTCGTTTGAGAATGAAAATGCAGATGCGTTGTCATTCGTGAGGACTAAGGTGAAATGCCTCTTCTTCAGTAAAAAGGACCTCCGGCCACCTGCACTCACCGAGCGAAACGCAGAGGTAAACCTCTACTTCACGCTGGTATTCTGTGAGGTCCTGGTACCACCCCAGTTTGAGCCGGCCCATCCGTGCGACAGCAAAAGCTGCCGCGTGACTCTACCACTGTAAAAAACGTCAGCTCATCCCCAGGGTTTATTATCAAACATGTACTGTTTAGCATTTTAAACAATTTTTCTTTATACTTACAAACATAAGTCAATATTAATATTGCCAGTTCATACGATGATATGAATTAGCAGTAATATTATACATTATATGTCCTATTACACATCCTTTGAAGCATTCGACTAGAGTTGAAAGCTCAAAGTAATTTCAACTCGAACTCAGTTTGAGTTTTTGAAGTTAGACATGACCAAGGCCACTCGATACTTATCTCTAATGAACGTAGTTATATTAGTAGTTTATGAAACAATTTTAATATCTTGAAGGATATCGTTCCATTATTCGCTCCGCGGTTTAGTCTCAATGTGTGTTGTTGTAGTTCATAGTGAGTGACTGACACGTACTGATATGGACAAGACGGAGCTAAGGATAAGGAGAGGTAAAAATAGCTACCACTAAAGAATGGTATATCCAGAAGTTTTTCAAAGTCTAAAGAAATTCACAAATTCATAATTTTTTTTTACTAGCGTGAATTGTTACTTCGTAAAACATTAGAAAATAGAAATGAGTATATCACCAGAACCAGAGTCTCCAACATAGCCCAACGGGGTGGGTAAGCTAAAGGTGCAATGGGTTGTCCATATAGCTCGAAAAGCCGACAAATCATTGCGAAATTTTTTTTCGGGTAGTGTCATATTGTTAAACGAATTGGGTAGCCACCAACAACTAAAAAAGTGATGACCTGCTAAGATATGCAGGGAGTCGATGGATGCAGGTGGTACAGTACCGTGTTATATGCCATTATATGCCAGTGTGCTATGTTCAGCCGTGCTATTGTGAAGGGTTGTAATCTAGATTATATAAAGCAAAGTAAGATTACAGCCTGAATACGTGCCACTGCTAGGTACAGGCTTTGTCTCATATCTGAGAGTTTTTTTTTTATAGGATAAGGGTGAAAAACGAGCACACAGTCCAACTGATGGTAAGTGGTTGCTGCGGCCCATAGACATCTACATCCATCCTCTGTTACAGATCAAAATGCAGATGCGTTTTCACCCGTGAGGACTACGATGGAATGCCTCATTTCCAGTAAAAAGTTTTTTTCGGCCACGGAATCGTTCGCCACACTGTACTGCCCCAATCTTTGATATTAATTTTTATAGCAGGTTTCCTAACGAAGTTTTCCTTCACCGTCGAGCACTTGGTAAATCAAAACTTAAAATTAACAATTTCATTGCTGTCAGTGAACACGGGTTGCTCGCGCACTGTGATATTTTCACTGAACGCTTATCCCCGTAGCTACCACAATTCTTTTAGATGACATGATGAGAATGAAACTTAATGGCCTGTAGTACAGACAGCAACTGACAAATATGCTATTTTATTAGTAAAAATAAAGGATGATACAACTGTTTCGTGTCATAAATTAAACCAGGTACAATACATTATTTCTGTCATCGGTTTATCGTTGTACGTTTATCGCCGCTGTGTCAAAGAAATTATCGCTGCAGTAACTCTCTGTGGGTACCAGTATTATATTCACCGAGATATAAGAACGTATAATATTTATTTATTTTTTATTTTCCTGAAACCAACTTGTTGTTTAAACACTAATTTTTAATCAAATAATATAATGCTACGGGATTCTTGGCTGTATTGTATGCACCATTAGATAGAATAGAATCATTTTTTATCAATATACATTCAACATATTCGAAGAATACTTATTAAAAGTCATTTATCTTGGGAAGAATCAGGAAGAAACAATTTTTAAATTTGAAAAATTTACTTTGCTTGTATCCGCTCAATAAAATAAAATGATGTGTCTTACCTAGTTTGAAGAGCACCTCCCACCCTCTCTCAATTGCGTGCACCACATCTCCGTTATCTTATCCCAGCACCACAACTCCCATCGATACACTAAGAAAGACACACCATCGACGATAATACGTGTTTCGCCTCAACAAGAGGCATTCTCAGGTGTAGTAGACTGTGATGAATGACCGCTACGTGGTGAATGACCGCTAAAGCTTAGCGGTCAGTCACCGCTAACGTGCTAGAACTAAGTTTGGTGGCTAGCTTAGATACATGAGCGCCCCATTGAAGCTTCGCGTCAAATGTTATGCCAAGGAAACCAATGGATTCTACAAGACCCATTTAAAAGTACACTGGTATTCACCTGTTTAAAATTAGGTGTGGTGAATGAATAACGTTTCATTGCCGTTTAAAAGCAAATTAATAGATATAGCATTATTGAATTTCCTTAGCCTAATAAGTCGTAAGATCAACGAAGTATAATCAGGAAATAAAACTGTATCATGTTTATTCTCTTCTAAGTAAGTCATTAATACAAATTTAGAACGGTAAGGGGCCAAGAATTAAGTCCTGACACTCATAGACACTACCGATTCAGAAAAATTTCTAATTATTACACCTGTTTATATTTTTTTCATTTGAATATGAAGAAATAAGTTTCAGTGCTATTTTTTACACCACAATAATGTAGCTTCTTGATGTAACAAACATGACTTTAAGGCAAACTCCTACTTCATCACCTCACTGAGCAGATTAACTCACTGAAGCTGCGACGAGATGTTTCATGTCTAAGCAGATTCTATCGCATCTTTGCATCTACCGTTAGAAATGTTCAGAAGTATAGATCGAACTTATTCCTACCGCTCAAGATCACAAAATTTGCGATACCAGTTACACCACGTGGATGCTTGACGGTCCATCACTATGATATTGAGATCATTAAAAGTCTCTCTCCCTTAAAAATGATAGGTAGGTGAGCCCAAACCCCCCTCCGAACGGGTTCCCACCTTGTCGTGGCGGGGGGGGGGGGGGGGGCTTAGTAGCCGTGGCTGGGTCACTTGCAACAAGAGGAACCCCTTGCCTGGCCTGTGGTGTAGGGCCGGCCCGAGGTAGCCACACTTCGGATGAGTGTCAGTGGGCTGCGGTGAGAGGGGTGTTCTTTCTCCCTAGCGCTGCAGACAAGGTGAAGTCGCGGAGAAAGAGGAGTGTTGGTATGGCGATGCGCTACTCGCCCTATCCTCCGCGACTATGACGGGGCAGCATAGTTGATGCGGTGGTGGTGGAGCCGCGGGGGGAGAGGAGTGTCGGTATTGCGAGGCGCCGCTCACCCTACCCTCCGCGGCCGAAACTTGGTTGGCGGCGGGGCCAGAGACGTGATCCGCTGCTGGGGTCGAGAAAGCGGGTGCTACTAAGCGCTCGATTTTCCTGGCCCCATGGCCTCCGCGTATCGGACTCGGGGAGTTCCGATACGAAGGTTTGGAAACCATGGAGGGGGGCGTGACTTGTGTTCCTGGTGCACCTTGCCTGAGAAGGAGGATAAGGAGGTCCTCCCCGAGAAGAGGCTGGCATAGGGTGGACGACGCTGGTGGGGTCGCGGATGTGTGCGAAAGCGTTCCCGTGGATCTGCCACTATGCGGCGAAGGTGGAACACCATGGGATTTTAGTCGGTGCGAGTCCGACATAACCCGTCCTTGCCCCCGTGATACGGGATGCGTAGGCATTTCCCCATGTACAACACCAATAAACTAATCAGAGGATGGACAGCAGCGCCTTCATAACTAACAAAGAAAAGATATGTATTTGGTTGTGTTCATATGTTATTTGTGTAACTTATAAACTTTATTTTACTTTATGTTTATGTTTATTATGTTTATCTATTTACGTCACCTGCCACAAATTGTTCACACCATGCCATTGTATGTCTGGCAGAGAATGATAACTGGCATTAAGTCCGCTCTTTATAACCTTTATGTTAACCATAACAATAAAATTTTATTTAAATAAATAAATATTAAAAGAAACATAAACTACGACTATCCGCCTGCCAAGCATGCCAAATATGGCAAATATCCCCATAACATCCAATCTACGGGTGGCCCTCGTTCAGCAGTGGACGTTTGATTGTAAATAAGAAAAATAAAATAAAATATTGGTAAATCCAATTGGGCATACCTTAAGCGCATTAAAAAAATTACGTATAACATGATTATACGGAATTTTTAAAGTAGTTTAAATACATTTCGACAGCACTATCGGCTTCAACATCCTCGAAAACCATGAAAATGACACCCGTGATGAAAAAATTGATACCTATTGCAGCCGCCATCTTGGATTTACATTTCGACAGCACTATCGGCTTCAACTCTCTCGAAAACAATGAAAATGACACCCAAGATGAAAAAATTGGCACCCACTTCAGCCGCCATCTTGGATTTACATTTCGACAACCCTATCGGCTTCAACTCTCTCGAAAACTATGAAAATGACACCCATGATGAAAAAATTGATACCTATTGCAGCCGCCATCTTGGATTTACATTTCGACAGCACTATCGGCTTCAACTCTCTCGAAAACCATGAAAATGACACCCAAGATGAAAAAATTGGTACCTACTTCAGCCGCCATCTTGGATTTACATTTCGACAGCACTATCGGCTTCAACACTCTCGAAAACCATGAAAATGACACCCAAGATGAAAAAATTGGTACCTACTTCAGCTGCCATCTTGGATTTACATTTCGACAGCACTATCGGCTTCAACATCCTCGAAACTCATAAAAATGACACCCATAATGAAAAAATTAATACCCATTGCAGCCGCCACCTTAGATTTACATTTCGACAACCCTATCGGCTTCAATTCTCTCGAAAACCATGAAAATGACACCCATGATGAAAAAATTGATACCTATTGCAGCCGCCATCTTGGATTTACATTTAGACAGCACTATCGGCTTCAACTCTATCGAAAACCATGAAAATGACACCCAAGATGAAAAAATTTATATCTATTGCAGCCGCCATCTTGGATTTACATTTCGACAGCACTATCGGCTTCAACACCCTCGAAAACCATGAAAATGACACCCATGATGAAAAAATTGATACCTGTTGCAGCCGCCATCTTGGATTTACATTTCGACAGCACTATCGGCTTCAACACCCTCGAAAACCATGAAAATGACACCCAAGATGAAAAAATTGATATATTTTGCAGCCGCCATCTTGGACTTACATTTCGACAACACTATCGGCTTCAACACCCTCGGAAACCATGAAAATGACACCCATGTTGAAAAAATTGGTACCTAATTCAGCCGCCATCTTGTATTTACATTTCGACAGCACTATCAGCTTCAACACCCTCGAAAACCATGAAAATGAAACCCATGATGAAAAAATTTATACCTATTGCAGCCACCACCTTGGATTTACATTTCGACAGCACTATCGGCTTCACCACCCTCGAAAACCATAAAAATGACACCCATGATGAAATAATTGATACTTATTGCGGCCGCCATCTTGGATTTACATTTCGACAACCCTATCGGTTTCAACACCCTCGAAAACCATGAAAATGTCACCCATGACAAAAAAAATTATACTACTTGCTTTTAGTACGTACTACTATTATTTATTCTGTGCTTTTAAATATTGTAATAAAAAAATGTCTTATTATTATTATAATTAAGTATTTAAGAAATTTGGTTATTCGAATATTGTGTATTTGTACAGCGATCTTTTTGAGCCGCTGCAAACAACCGAAACAATGTCCACTCACGAAGGCGACTGAAGCCAAACCACAGAAAAAAAAACAAAAAACCAGCACAAACTATATAGAAACACTACCAAACCAGTGGCATACAGTCCATACTATAATTTTTGTTAGAGGTATTATTATGTCATGACAGTTTGTCCATGTTGCAGTAGATGTCGCTTTTTTAAATTTAGCCATGCTTGGCCAATGAGGGCTAATAATTTTCCACTCATCAGATGTCGCTAGTTGTAACTGAGGTAAAGTTTTTTGTTACACAGTGTCAGTTAATTGAGAAATTCGTTTTAAATAATAGTTTATTATTATCTAGAGTATTATATTAATACACAACACAATGCGTCAGTAATTTTAATTTTTAATTTTTTGCACTTTATAACTCTTTTTAAAACGTCGGCTTTTAGTTATATTTATAGTTAGGTTTATTCATTTCTAATGCAATTAATATAAAATACAACTAATAGTACAGAAAGAAACCTGTATATCGTTCCCGCTATGAAATCTGTCAAATATTTTACCTCACTGTAAAGTGGCGCCGCCCTGGTGGCAGAAAAAGTCGTGGATGCCCTCATTAAGAATCAAACAAATTAATGAATAGTTTAAAATACAATCGAACCTTGCTAACTTAGTATTTTGTTACAAAACAAATTTGTAATTAAATTTTTAGTATAATTTATTTATTTTACATTATTCCCTATATATAATGTACTCTGTGAGCCAAACTAAACTACTCATTACTACTCTGTGGCTGTAGCTTCCCATTTAGAGAAAGAGTTTTGGCGGGAACTCGACCGGCGGCGGCTTGCTGCTCCTGAATTATTGTTTAAATAATGGTTTGAAGTGGACTTTGATATGTAAAAGTAGTGCGATTTTGTGTATTAAGTGTCTGCGCATGTGAACTATTAATGAAACTGTGAAACAAGTGCTCTGATGGTGATGGAATCTCAAGATAAGCTGTTTGTTTGCATAGGCGCCTTTAGATACCATCGCCAACTGTCAGCTGCCTGCTGGCTCAAGTTACCGTCAAATCTCCAAGGCTGCACAATGTGACGCATCAACATATGTGAAGCAGTGAAATATGAAGGAAAATTATACATGAAGACAAGGCTGTATGGCATAGTTCCTTTGCCTGCTCTCTCGAGCGAATAATAAAAACAACAACAACAACCATTTAGAGAAATATTTTTGTATACAAGGCTAACAAATCAACGAAATTTCGCCATTTTGGGAGCCGAAAAAAATTAATTATAGCTAAACAAAACAAAAACTACTGCATTTACATTCAGTGGCTTCCACATGATAGATGAAGAGATTAAAAAATAGATTGACTTAAACAATTAATATTTTCAAAAGTTATTGTGTTTACAAGCCACAGGGACATGAGAAATCCACACCATAAGCCACTAAAACCCTTTTTTTTATTTAAAAATAGCAATTAATCGATTTAAAAAAATATTAATAAGTTCAACAATCATTTATCTTTCTAACAATGTGCTTTTTTATATCATTTATATGTATAATATGATTGCTAGATACGATTTTATTCGATAAAATGTTGGAATCTTAATTTTTAGGCGATAGTAGAACATACCTTGCGCTTCCGCTTAAGGTATGCAATAGATATAGATCACAATACAAACAGTCTCTTTATTCAAAATTCTGTAGTAATAATTGTGTAAAGGCTTATTATATGCCTAACCACTTAGTCACACCTGTCTCGCGAAGAAAATACACCATCAAGCTAATGGCAACCTCGTTTCTATGGAGAAAACACACATTATTTTGTAGTGCATTATTATAATTACGTAAGTATAGTAATTAGTAATTAACCTATAGTAATTAGCTAATATTGTATGTATGTAGCAAAACAAATTATCTATCATTTTCATCATCATTATTGCAAAACTCGTAACTAGAACTAAATCTCACTTGGGCCGGGGCACACCAGATCAGCCATCTACTTGACTGCATCCAGCGACCCGAATCATCAACCACCGAGTTCTTCCTGATCGGGCTCAGCCCATCGTGCAAGCACATATTAATCACTATGTTTGAACACCCAAATTTAACAATATAAATAGATGACACATCCACGAGTAACCGAGCAATGTACATGCAGCCAAGCGCAAGGCATCTTAAACGCTTGCTTTGGAATTATTATCTAACGTTGCATGAGTAATTTGTGGATTTCCCTTTCAATTTATATTCTTAATTCCAACCTTCTCGTTCCTTTTTTAAAGTAAAAGTTACAGCATATATACGACCCATTGCTGGGCACAGGCATCTTCTCATTTCTTAGGTGGTTTTAGGGCAAGGATATGTCCACCGCGCTGCCCAATGCGTGTTGCAACTTCATATATCTACAAAATATATTTTTTTCTTATTTGTCAGATATTCAGGTTTCCTCGCGATGTTCTCCTTCACCGCCGAGCACGTGGTAAATCAGCCGGCGGTGATCGAACCCGGGTTGCTCACGTATTATGATATTTACAGTGAGCGTTAGCCCTTGACTACCATATCTCTTGAGCTAGTATTGCTATTTGGCGGAAGAAATAGGTAAGAGTGTGGTACCTGCCCAGATGGACTCCCAGGACAGAAAGGAGATCTACCACCTAGAGTTATTATTATAATGATGTGAGTATGCTATTGAACATATTTTCTTTTTTTACTTGAATTTTATTAGATTTACATACTTATTTCGCTCGAGTCCAGTCTGGAAATGTGCGGATATTTTAAAAGATATTGATAATAATCTTAAAATAGCTATAGTAAAAATTATAAATTTAAACTTTAAATACATCAGCCTGGACTCAAGCTACTTTACCTATAAATTTGGTGGGCATTGGTGTGAGAAATTTTCTAGCGTTGCATTGCCTGCTTTTCTTGCTTCCGTGCATAGTGTCAGTGACTTATGTAACATAATTTTAAATAATAAAGTAGACCTGTGCTTTGCTACGGAGGCAGGGCAGACATGGCAAATGCTCTGTCCCGGTGAAAATGTTCCACTGGACGTTAACCAACAGAAACAGTGAGATATTCCGTGGTACGGGGCGTACAGAAATATTTGTTTCATAATTTCCATAGTGACCAAGATAAGGCACGCCTTCTAGCTGTTTCGACTAAGGAATCTAGTCACTGTTATACGCTTTACTATCAAGAAATCTCGGCACATTACTTGATGGGAAAGCTTGCGTACTGCTGTAGGAATCCGACTAGGAGCGGCGCTTTGTCAACCCCATGAGTGCCCCTGTGGTAGCAGCGTTGACAAGTTTGGGCTCCACGGACTTTCATGTAAGAAAAGCGCTGGTAGGTTTTCACGACACAGTTCTTGAATCAGCCGAAGGGCTCTTGTCTATATAAATGTTTCCCTCTCGGTTTAGAGCCTTGTGAATATTTAGAGAGGATGGCAGAAGACCCGACGGTATGGCATTGTCCCTTGGGGAGAGTGGTAAAGCCCTAGTGTAGGATGCTACTTGCGTAGACACTCTGGCGGCCTCTCATCTCAGGGGTACCTCGTGTAAATCCGGGGCGGCATCAGAGGCCAGCTGAACTAAGTAAGTGGCGCAAATATGAGTCTCTGAGAGATGACTACATATTTGTGCCATTGCTGTAGAGACTATCGGTCCGTGGGATCCATGTGCGGTGAAGTTCTTAAAGGAACTCTATCCGCGTTCTTTTCTCGCTCAAATGCTAGTAAAGCCATTCAGCGGGAAACGCAGCGAGCGTTCTTGGTACGATACCGCGGGAGTAGGACTATATGATAATTATGTTTCTAGTTTTAGTTTTTTTTTATTGTTATCGTTTTTAATATTGTATATAATTTCATTGAGATTCAAACATAATAGCACAAAACACACTGAAAATGATGTAATATTTTTAATATTCGTTTGAAACTTTACTGTAAAATACTATTAAAATAAACGTCATTTATGAGTCACAATGCTATGGTTAACTAAAGCTTATAAAAACTAGGAGGCAGTGTGGTCATTGTTGTCTTAGAAAGGAAATTGAATAATGCTTTAGAAAAACTCATTTCTATGTACCTTTTTTCTAAAACTAAGATGAAAAACCCTCTCAGAAATGACAGGAGACCTGTGCCCTATAGATTAAAAATCAAGAGCATCTCATCCCCTGAAGACTAGTGGATTGGAATGCTCTTTTACCGATTCGTCGACTTTTCTAAAGTAAAGTTACTTCTAAACCTTTGAATACTGATTCGGATAACGCACTTAACGGGAATTACAGGGTTTTGTTACATATTATTATTAGTAATAATATTTTTTTTATTTCATTTCTTATTACTCATATTTACTTACAGGAAACAAAAATGATTACTTCTTATTACTCATTTTTACTTACAGGAAACAAAAATGATTACAAATATGTAAGTAACTGAAAAGAACACGGGTTCAGCATTCAACAGTTGATTCCTTGATTCTGAATTTCCTATGACACCTACATTGGGTTCGGGAGGGTCAACGAAGGCGTATGTGAACCCCGTGAAGGAGTATCACACGAGAGTGTCCGCCGCTTCGTTTACGGGACGTTAGACGGGTCTTTCCGAGGTCGTCCCGGTCTCAGCCCCTGTATTCTTCAATATGTGCTATGTTAGCAGCACAAGGTGGACTGTATTAATAATTAAAAGTGAAGGAGTCCCTTGGGAATAAAACAGCAATTATCTTCAAGCCGCTCCGTGAGAGAGCCTATCACTTCCCTATATGTTTTCTTTCTTGATTATATATTATACTGGTAGCTGGTCTCGAACGATTTGTATGGTGGTTCTTCTCCCTATGGAGGTTTACATGTGTCGAGGAGACCCTCTTTACATGGGCGGCATCTCAGAAGGACACCACCCCCCGGTACTGGGTGCTGCGTTGGCAGCTTTTTGTTGGTGTATTGCGCATTTTGCGCCATCAAGTCGGGTGTCGGGACGCTCACTCACCCCCGGCGTCCCCTGTGCCAGTCGGTGAGCGTAGAAGTTCACGTGGAAGCGGTCGCCCGTCAGGTGGGCGGGCATGGAGAGGAGCTAAGTTGTGAAGATGGGGATGTGGCCCGTTATCTGCGCAGTCGAACAACCGTCGCGTAGATCGGACCACAAATTCTTGGATTGACTCGACCTTAAGGTCGCGTGATATGATATCGTTCCTGACGTAGCGACCGGCTCCCACGATCACCCGAAGCGCAAGATTTTTCTGGGCCTGCAACCTCCTTCGCTGAGTGGCCGAGGTCAACGCGTACCAGGGCTGGTGCTGCGTAGGTCAGCCGCGAGCGGATGTAGGTCTTGTAGATACCTATTTTTCGGTTCTTGTTGGGAGTTTGTATGCCAGTATTAGATAGAGTTTTGCTCGCGCAGCTCTGGCCTGTCTTACGACATTATTGACCATCGGGGGTCATGCGCAGCGAGCGATCTATTTGGCATCCTAGGTATGTGATGGTACTACTCCAACCCACATCCTGCCCGCGGAGACGCAGAGTTGGTGGTGTTCTGGCCAGCCTGGTCATGAAGGCGACGGTCTTAGCGACATTGACCGCCAGCCTCCATTTGTCCAGCCACTCAGGCAAGAGGTCGAGTACCCGCTGCAACTTCCTGGCAGCTATGTCCACCCGACGTGATGACACGAAGTACGACACAGTCGTCGGCGTATAGTGCTTGAACAACGTCATCTTCCCACTCCTCCAGATGGCCTGGGAGTGTGGGGATGTCGTTGGTATAAACCGCGTACACGTGCGGTGATAGGCAGCTGCCCTGTGGCACTCCAGCTAAAATCGGTCGTGCCGCCGAGACAGCCCCTTCAGGGTGACGTGGAAGCTCCGCCCCTCCAGGAACGACGCTATTAGCCGCACAAGCATGGGCGGCAATGGTGGTATTTTGAATGAGCTTATAGACTAGCCCTGCGAGCCACACCCTGTCAAAGGCCTTCTCCATGTCGAAAAGGGCCCCCACACAGGTGCGGCCGAAGTTATATTCGGCCGCAAGATAGTGTAGCACGCGGGCCAACTGTGAAGTTGTGGAATGTCCCCTGCGGAAGACAAATGGCTCCTCTCGCAGGGTGACGTTGGGAAAGAACCCTAGTCAGGGTAAATTTTCAAAGAGTTTTGCTATGTGCGGCAACAGCGTTATGGGGCGGTAGCTGGCCGGGAACCTCCTGTCTTTCCCGGCTTCGGCAGCACGATGATTTTGCCCTGCTTCCAGATGGTCGGGAAGTGGCCAGTCCTCAGGATGCCGTTGTATAACCTGGTGAGTGCCACTATTACCCTTCTGGGCAGCTGCTTAATGGCTGTGGTAGTAATGCCGTCATATCCCCGGCGCTTTAACGGGTGGGTAGGCGCATGATGGTGCGCCTTACCTCCGCTGGTGATATAAAGTCGTCGCCCCGTAAGGGCGGCGCCGGGTTTGAAAAGTATTCCTGTACGCGGTCCACATGCTCTGTACGTGGTCTGCGTACCCCTCTGCTATACTATTGGGTATAAATTGCTATTCAAGGTGCTGTGCCATCAATTCCGCTCTCTTGTGGGGGTCGTATATTCTGCTCCTCCGTGCTGTCCACCAGTGGGCAGACAGGTGGTGGTGCCTTTGTGAGCTGCCGGTTGAGGAGATGCAGGGAGGCGGGTGTCTCGAAGCTTCGTCGACTCGCCTCTCTCCCATGCCTCTCCCCTGTACGCTCTCATTGCTTTCCGACAGCTCTTCCGTCATGGCGTTGAGTTTGCGCTTTAAGCCGTGGGCATCGTGTCCGTGCCCAGAGCCTCCTCAGCTTCCGTTTCTCAGACACCTGGGTTTGCAGCCTGCGCGGAAGTTCCTCCCTCCTGCGCCCCGTGGAGACAGAGGTAGGAATGGAGTTGTAACTGATCTTTGATGGTGTTATGAAGCAGTTGGGGCCGCTGTCTCCACATCCTCAGAGGTGGTGATAGAGGCACAGAGTTGGAGGTCCTCCAGCGCACTACGGAAGCGCACCCAGTTTGTCTTCATTCGGAGACTTCTGGGCACTACAGCATCCGCACTGGTGTCGATGGTAATCAGCACGGGGAGGTGTTGCGTGTCCACGTCATGCAACACTTCCAGCCGTGTTGGATACGGCACTAGATGGCACAGCACTATGTCTAAGACATCGGGCTGGTGTTCAGGTTTGGTGGGGATAGTGAGTGGGCTCATCAGGGCCCAGCACTTCGTACCCCCACTCCTCGGCGTCGTCATACAACTTCCTGCCAGGTGGTGTTATCAGCGCGGAGCCCCATGCAGGATGTTTAGCATTGAGGTCTCCGGCGATAATGGCAGGTGTTTGAGGAATCAAATATGGTTCTTATATCCTGGGGGGCAAACGAGGAGCCGGGAGGCCTGTAGGCGGCGAAGATCCCTGGTGTCTTTAGTCCCCACCTTCAACCTGATTCCCTTAGTCCTCGTTGACGTATAATTGGTGTTGGTGCCAACTTCTTCGTGCATGACGTCCCTCCTCACAACGGACCGCGGTACCTCTGTACGCGACACCTTCTGGGAGATCTCGTCATGCGATACACGAAGAAGTTGAGGGAGCTTTAGTTGGGCAGAAGGGCGCAGTTTGGTTTCCCCCAACAGCAAAATTTGGATATTGTGCTGCTGGAACCAGGGTTCTCAGGTCGGCGACCTTCCCTACGATGCCGCCGGGGGTTCCAGTAACACAATTTAATTTGATGGCCTGCTGACTGAAGAAAGTTGGGCTAGAGCACTTAGAATGGCCGAAAGGGGGTTGGTGCCGGTGGTCATGGCAGTCAGGACCTCTCCTAAGATCCTGATCACCATTCCCACCAGTTGAGCGAGGGCCTCCTCGATGGTGGCTGGTGCCTGGGGCTGTGGTTGTGGAGGGACAGTTATTGTCCTTTTACGTGGGTGTGGGGCTCGGGGTTGGGGTATAGTTTGCTCGTCCTGATTTAAAGTAGGGGGGGGGGGGGGAAAGTGTATCGTGGCTGTGGCAGTGGCTGTCGCTGTTGTGTGGTGGATATGGGTGGGGGAAGCGGAGTCGACGTACCAGCCCACTTGAGCTGGTTGGGTGGGCCGTCTTCCTCTTCTTCTTATTTTTTCCTCCCGCGTTTCTTTTTGGGGCGCTCTATGCGCTCCGTGGCAGCATTCGCCCGGTGGGGCTAAGGTTGCCCGCGGTCGTCGCGAATGTCGGTGGCTGGTGTTACCGTTACCTGCCGCTGCTGCGGTTGTGGTGCCTGTCGTTGTGGTTGTTGTTGTATAGGCAATTGGGGTGGTGGTGGTCGTTGTGTAGGCGGTGGTGGTTGCCACTGCGGTGGAGGTGGTGGCCGCTGTGGTGGAGGTGGTGGCTGTTGCGGTGCTCGTGTCGCTTGCGGAGGCATGGGAGGCTGCATGTTAATGCCCCTTTTCCTCGGCGATTCGCTGCAATACTGGGCACCGCCTGTCATTCGCCGAATGGTCTCTTCGCAGTTTGCACACTTGGGTGGCGCATCCCGCGGATGTGGCAGGCTGAGGCCAGGTGGTCACCCGCACAGCGAACACATTTGAAGGGCCGGTAGCAATTGTAAGATGCATGCCCGAACCCTTGACATCTGTGACACTGCGCGGGACCAACTCGACCCAGTCCAGGCCTCTATAGTTACTCCGGGCATGTAAAGTAATTCATCAATTTGGAACAACCTGTTGAGCTCTTCGGGGCTTAGGTGATCCATCTTAACGTGGAAGAGGCAGCCGGGCCTGCCTCTTTTCGGTGGTATCGATCGGACAAAAGTGACCGGAAAGCCCCTTTCTATGAGGGCCTCCTGTATTTCTTTAGGGTCCGTGTCTGCAGGGAGACCTCTTAACCCCACCTTCGTGGGTTGCTCCTCCTGCGGGGCGTAACAGTACCACACGAAGGTGGCGTCCTCCTTACTGCGCTCTATTAGGTATTTCTGTACCTTACGGTACTCTTCGTCGGACTGGGGCCGAAAACGGACCCCCTTCCCAAATGGGCGAGCATTCGGGGCGTGGCCCAGAAGCTGGTGAATGATTTTGAAGTGCTTCGCCCAATTTGGGAAGCACTCCACTATAATGGGAGTGTATTTCGCCGTTTGGCTACCAGTTTGCTGTTGCGGGCCTTTGTACAGGTGGTGGTGATGATGGAGGCGCCGCTCTTGGTGCTGCCGCCATGCGCGCATAAGAGTCCGGCGCTGTGGATGGTCCAGGTGTGGGCTCCTGGTTTTGTGGTTGGGAGTCTTGTATGGGGGCAAAAGTGGCGTAGGACGTATTGTCCCACTCCCTCTCCCCTTCAGGGTCTTCCTCGCCAAAGTCCTGCATATCAGCGAAGCAGGCCGGAGAGGTGGTTGGAGATGGTGAGTTTGGTGGTATGTTGTGCCTCACTACTGGTTGCGGGGCTTGTCTTACGGGTGGAGTTACTGAGGCGGAAGGCGATGCCGAATCAGATAGCGAGTCTGATCCGGTCCTCAGCCTTTTCTCCTCTTGGAGCTGGTCTGTCTCAATTTCGGGTGGAGTTCTCCTCCTCGAGGCTAGGCTCCGGCGTGGTAATGGAGCCGGTTCGACGCTAGGTGGAGACACAGCTTCACCAGCGCCGAGCGCGGCGCCGGGTGCCGGGAGGCCACCTATCCGCCTCGGGAGTTGGCTGTAGGGTGGGAGCACTCTCGACCTCTCAGGAGCGAAGAGGTCTCGCTCCATGAGAGGCCTGTCGAGAACTCCCAAACGCCTCTCTGGTGGTTTACGGCGTGTTGGGGGGGGGGGTTCCCCCTTGTCCGACATCTTTTCTGAACTGTTCAGTTGTGCTGAGCCCTTAGCTATCACACACCTTACTCCCCTCAGCGCGTGCAACCACACCGGACACCCTTGAGGGAGGCCCAGCGAGGCGACCGCGAGCAGGGAGGGGTGTGTGAGACGCAGATGGAAATTGGGCGTTAACTCGGCACAGAGTGCGGCACACTTGTAATCACTTTTTATCACAAAAAGAGGGTACAGTGAAGTAAAATAAGACGCAAAGTAGGGCACAGCGTAGGAAGTGACCTTTGCGCTTACCTTAGATGAAGCTCGACGCAGGAGATGCGCCAGCGACGCCTCGACGCCAGACGGAGCGAACTCGACGTCGGCGGAGTCGAACACTGACACAACACGTACTAAGTCGGGAGCGCTGCTAAACACGTCCGCACTGTAGCACGGCCCGCGACGAACTGATTGTTGGTGATTTGTATAAAAACCAAACTAATGGGGTATCGAAAATGCTTTACTCGAAAGAGAGCCGCGCCCTCTGTACGATTTCGCAACTCAATTACATCAATTTGTACTATCACTCTCCCACGATTTGCCCAATATTTTTATTTGTATAAGACAAACACCTATACATCTTAAACATTTATAAAGATAGCACAACAAAATATCTATACTATGATATACATTACATTTTTATATCACAAAAAACCTTTCATTTATTCAACAAAATATGCCTATTTTACAACATATGTACTAAGTTAGAATTCTTAAATATCTAACATATAAAGTGGGAACAATGTTCTTTATTTGAAAATACAAATATCTTAACTAATAAAATAGTTTAAAATACATTTTTTCCCACATTTTACTATTTAAAACACTTTTAAATTTCTTATACAAAACTATCAATATTTCACTATTATAAGAGAATTTACACGTAAGAACAACACAGAATTCACCTAATTTGCTCATACAGTCAACCTGAAACATTTCACAAGTCAATTTTAAATGAATTGCTGAAATTTACAAACATTTAAATTTCCAGTTATTTAAACTTTCAGTTTTACAGATTAGCGCACTGCTTTTATCTGCAACTAGGTGAACAACTACTCCCTGCACGACTTCCATTGTTGGTAAAGCAGGTTGCAGGTTCAACAAATACTAGGTGAACAACCAATTTTTGCACGAAACCCAATTGTCGGCAAAGAAGTATCCAACAAGACTCTTATCAGTTATTAAAGTTCTTATCAGTTATCGTGTTCTTATCAGATAAAACAAAGAAAATATTTTATGAATCAAACATTGAAAATAGACATTTTATTTTTAATACAAAATGTACTCAACTTATATAGGACAATATTATGTAATATTATTTTACATTAATTCCACTGATACACAAAGTGATCATTTTGACCGGGGAACAAATCCTGGTCTAACTTTATTTTAATATTTCTTTTAAATTGAAAATAACACTGAGAAGGTAATTCAACAGGGAAACTGAACCCGGAAACATGAATTATATCTTAAAATTTCCCTATATTAATTTATTAAGAAAATATTGCTAAGAAAACGACGAACTAGTCCGACCTGGGAATTGAACCCAAGACATTTAAATTATCAATTTGGTATTTCTTTAAGATTTAACTAAGCGTTTTCTTATAAGACAATAATTGCTTGATAATTTAATTTTAGAAGCTATTCGTAATCGGTTAACTAATAAATTTAAATATTTTTATAGGCGCGTCGCCAACAATCTCCCCCCTGTGCGTCAGCACAATCTTTTCTTTTTTTTCTTTCTTTTTCATTGTTTGGTTAAAAATTAAAAAAAATCATTTGGGAGGCGCGCGAGTACCAGGACTATTATTCTGGATGTAGGTCTCCTTAAAATACCTGTGCTAGTAATGACGTCAACCACTCTAGTGTGACCGTCTTGTCTCGGTAGTGTTCTGTGAATCTTGCCTCTCAGCCACGTATTTCGTGGCAACGAATGATCTATTATCAAGACAATATCGCCCTCTTTAGGTTCCATGAACTTTCAGCCGTCTTGACCAAAAATGGTCAGCTAACCTCTGGGCGGCTCTCCAATTGAGTTGTTGACCCGTCAGATGTCGCTCTAAAAATAATCCAGGTGGATGATCTCCACATAAGCGCCCGAGAAGAAAATGATTGGGTGTCAAACCCTCTTCAGGACTATCCATACTAAACATTACCAGAGGTCTGGAATTTACAGTATGCTCTGCTTCTAAAATCAACGTATGCAGAACCTCCTCTCGCGGGCTCCTTTCTTTGAGCGTCGCGTTCAACGCAATTTTAATCGATCTTATTAACCTCTTTCAAGCACCCCTCATGTGCGGTGCTCCAGGTGGTATAAATTTCCATTTAATATATTTTCTAAATGACTCGTTTTTCATACCCTTATAGCACTCTTTGCATGCTTGCATTAATTCTTTATTTGCAGCTTTGAAATTCGTCCCGTTATCGCTGTATATAACGGCTGGTTTTCCTCTTCTGGCGATAAATCGCCTTAACGCCATTATCATTTATGCTAGTGTCAATGAAGCTGCTATCTCTAGATGTACTGCTCTGGTGGTCAGACACGTGAATAAAACACCACAACGTTTTTCGTGTCGTCTTCATATAGTCACACTCATAAGTCCGAAATAATCTACGGCTGAACATATAAAAGGTGGCTCATGATGAGATATTCTATATTCTCTTCAGAGGAAGGTTTCCTTGAGGCACGTTCTACGGCTTTGATCTGTATGTCCTGCGCCACTGAAAGTGATGTGACACATTTCGTACTGCGTTACGTAAGTTCAAGACATAAAATTTTTGGTACACCTCATTCATCACCGTTTGGTGATTGGCATGTCCAAAATGATGATGAACTTCTCTAATCATCATTTTAACGATTTCGTGTTTACCGTCTAACACGACAGGTTTTCTGGTCTCCTCAGTCAAATTAGACTTGAAAGCTAAACGCCCGTTTAAACGGAGTAAGTTGTCTTCTCCTATTTCCATAGATAATTTACTTAAGCGTGAACTTCTTTCAACGCTTTTGCCTGCTTTCAAGCATTTTATTTCCGAATGAAAACACGCAAACTTCCAAATTAATAATTCAGCTCTTTTTAAGAGCGTTATGTCCAACGCGCCATCGGCTCCTTTAACCGACTTTGCTAAATTTTCGTTGGAACACATAACCGACTTTTTGGCTGTGTTGTCGGGTCATTTAACCGACTTTCTTAAACTCTTGAATTTTTCTACCGCTTGTAAAGTGCGTGTAGTTGCCCCAAGGAATTTTTTAAAGCTGCTAAATCGTCCTTAGTCGGGTAGACTTAACGGCTCTTGCTTTCTTAGCGTATTTACGATTTTCGGTGATTTTTCTTCACCCGTTTCTAAGCTATTTATGGTGTCCACTTGTTTGGGCCATAAGTCAGGGCTCGTCCTGAGGAATTTAGGTCCTTGAAACCAGCGATGACTTTCATCGAAGGTGGAAGGGAAATTTTTAGTGGCGTCGTCTGCCATGTCTGCCATGTTTTGTGACGTCGGTACCCATCGCCATTCACATGGCTTACTGTAATCTTCGATCTCAGCCAACCGATGAGCAATGATGATTTTAAAATGCGAGGATCCGACTTAATCCATGCTAACACTGTACGTGAGTCCGTCCAGAATATTGTACGGATATCTCGTACTTGCTCTCTTTCTTAACTGATGCAACTAATCGGCTGCCTATAAGAGCTGCTTGCAATTCAAGCCTTGGAATGGAGATCGGTTTCAACGGCGCTACTTTTGCCTTAGCGGCGATAAGCGAAATCCGCCTTTCTCCTAGCTCGTCCGTGGTAACGTAATATACCGCGGCGGCGTATGTTTTCTCACTAGCATCCGTGAAAGTGTGTAACTCCTCCCTGCCGACGCCTTCAGCAACAGGTCTAGGTACTTCTAAATGACCTTACTTCTTTGTTAATTCGATATTTTTATCGAGCTTCTTTTCGATTTTAATCAGGCGACTTTCAGCCTGCGCTCTATTCGATGGCATGCACTCATCATCTGTGCGCCACAACAAAGCAGTCTCGTACCTATTATTAGGTATACGACGTACCGTTTTTTTCAAATAACTTAAAGCTCGTTCTTCTTGGTCGTTTGCGGGCTTACGCGCAGACACGCCCAAAGATTATAAACTAAAATAATCCTTAATTAACTTCTTCATGTCTTCCTTCTTCTTGATGGAAATGTGGTTAACCACCTTGATTGGTTTAATGCCACCCGATATGTGACCATGTAAAGCCCATACAAGTTTGGTGTGCGATGCTACAGGTATGTTCTTACCTCCTGGAATTAATTCACGAGTAACTATGAGATGCCAATTGTCCTTGTCAATTAATTTGGTAGGTCTGGACCTCTCATCAATCAACTCGTCCTTAATCGGTGTCAAATGAGAACACCGTTGCAATAATTCTCGGCTTACCGATGGCGGAGAAAGATTAAGTGACTTAATTGTTTATACACTTATCTCCTCTAAGTCGCTCTTGAAAATGCCTTCGATTTTAATGCTTAAGCGATACGATCTGTTGTCAGTAATTCACTTGCCCCATACGGTCTCGATACGCAATTCTTCTTTGGGTCCGCGATGCGCTAACTACTGAGCCATCCACTCTTCTATGAGTGTGATGGTTGATCCTTCATCCAAAAGAGCTGTGGTATTGACCTTTCCTCTAGGTCCATACAACTCGACTGGTATAATTTTCAAATATGCACATGCCAGTGCATTTACTGTAAAAGTTGTAATTTGGGCCTCCTTACCCCCTCGTCCCCTTTAAACGAGGTAATTTTATTGGGGTATCGATGTACCATTCGATGATGTGCCATTCGACATCCTTCTACACCACATTTTCTCGCCCTACACTCTAACCTCCTATGGTTAGATGACAAATATTGGAAACATATTTTCGCCTTTTTAACCGCTTCCCAATTTTTGCGATTATTCATATTCTTAAATTTGTAACAACTCACTATGGAGTATTCTTTGTTGCATATAACACAATTGCGTGTTACCCGACTTACAGGGTTATCCTGGGTTATCATAACCACTTGTGGCTCGTGCCCCTTTTTACTTTAGCGTTCATAACGCTGGCTCTTAACGATTGCCTATAGACCCCTTTGCAGTGTGTACGGTTTGTTACGGTTTTTAACGACGTTCTAAATTGTTCACTCAATGAATTCAAAAATCTGGCCATCTTCTGCAGCTCTGGCTCCATGCGATGTTGAGCCCGATATTCGAACCATTTAAATTTAATCATAGTTCCAAGCTTCTCCACTATACGGCTTACTAACTCCGGTGAGTATAAATACTGTGGTTGGTTCAACGCTTGTATTGCAGCAACCATGTTCGTAATGTGACTTGCAAAAGAACCTATATTTCTGCAATCTTCTGCCAATCTTGGCATACGCTTTATATCCTCTATTTCAGCTAGAATGAGCATCTCAACCCTACCGAATCTTCTTTCGAGAGCGTTCATTATTTCTTCAGGTTCACACAAAGTAAATAACAATGACTTAACCGCTTCCTTAGTAGTACCCTTCAAAGCCGTCCTAAGGCGTGCGACATTCTGCACCCCTGAAAATTGGCTTCTTGTGTCTTCAAACACAGTTTTGAAAATTATCCATTCACCCGGGTCTCCATCGAAGACCGGAAATTCCTAAAGGAAATGAAGCTGGGAAGACTTATCTTCACCCGCTATCTTTATTGCACTCATAATCGCGTCGGTCTATTCTGACACCTCACACTTGTGTGCCATCTGTGCATTTTCTACGTTGCGCTTGATCTCCGCCCCTTTGCGGCGTAAACCCTTACACGCTCCCTTATCAGTAATGTCGGGTTGCGTTACACTAACTGGCGCGCTCATTATGGTCAGTTGAGCCCAACTCCTTACGAAAGGTCCCACCTAAATATTCCGCTCTTCATCATCCTCACACGAGTCGATTTTCTCTTCTCGGTTGAGACGTGCCAACTCCAATTGAGACTTGGCTAAGGCAGCAGCTGCCACTGCTCGTTCGAGCTCTGAGCGTTCGAATTTAATCCTCGCCTCCAATTCGGCTTTCAGCCTCGCCGATCGCGATGACCTACTACCTCTCTGTGACCCTTTGTCACTAGTCTGCCCGACTACTGTTCTTGACAATGCCGCTTCTTCGGTCCCTTGACCTACTTTTTCGACTATCGTTTTGCTCCTGGATATAAGGAATTTCTGTGCGGTGCTGGTCTACGTACCACTGGTGTCCGTCCTGTTGTTTGTCGTTACCACGAACGTTCCTGAGTCCCACGTGCCTGTGGACGTATCGTTGGTGGTCCCACTTGAAGTAGTTGTCCCACTCGAAGCAGTAGCTGTGGTCGCTCTAGATGATTCCGCTTCTTTAGACTTTCTTGAGAACCCTGTTGTTGTCCTGGTTCCCTCGCTCCTCTTGGTCTGGTCTTGTGCCTTCTTCATCTTCCAGGAAGGTGATTGTTGGCCTATGGTCCCTAAATGTCCCCACGGTCCCTATGGTCCCTATGGTCCCTACAACTCCAACCTACAACCCTTCTACACCCCAACCTAACCTCACTACCCTTCCCCCCTTTATCTACCAACCCTACAACTCTACTCCCACCCTAACAGCCCTAACAGCCCTATCAATCTTGGACGGGGGCCTACCGTGGTGAGCGGTCCAGGGATGGAGTCGTGCAGAAATGGAATGGAGGAAAGGTTTACGAACTGTTCCGCCAAGAAATATGACGAAACAGTCGAGCTAGTAGTGCAAGCGCAGTCTCGCTCGAGAGAACTGCTCCACCCAAAGGTATTGTGCCAGAGCCCGATCGATTTGGCACCGTTAGGGGGTCGGGATGTATGCTGTGCTCGCCGCCCAGTTGCCAGTAAAGCCTCGTCCAGGCGCCCTCCTCAGGCCGCGATGCAGTCAGGTGCCCACACGAGCACCTTCGCCTGGCAGCAGCAGTGGATGCTTCTTCTTCTTTCTTGCACCCTTGCCTGGCAGCAGTGAGCGCTCCCGCCTGGTAACAGAAAACATCAAACGCCTTTGAGCGCTACAGGAAATGATAAATACAATTCCCGTAGAGGAAATGCCGAGCCTGATGACCCGACAGGAAATGCCGGACACAGTCGTCCGACAGGAAATGCCGACTATGGTCGTCCAGCAGAAAATGCCGAGCACGCTTTTTTTTATAGGATAAGGGTGACAAACGTGCACACAGTCCACCTGATGGTAATAGGTTGCTGCGGCCCATAGACATCTACATCTATCCTCCATTACAAATCAAAATGTAGATGCGTTGTCACCCGTGAGGACTAAGATAGAATGCCTCATTTCCAGCAAAAAGGGCCTCCGGCCACCTGCACTCACCAAGCGAAACGCAGAGGTAAACCTCTACTTCACGCTGGTTTTCTGTGAGGTCGTGGTACCACCCCGGTTCGAGTCGGCCCATCCGTGTGACAGCAAAAGCTGCTGCGTGGCTCTACCACTGTTAATACGCTTGCCCGACAGGAAAAAATGCCAAGCCCTGCTATGCTACGGTGAGCGCCTTCAAAAGGCACTTGCGCCTGGCTGCAATACGTGCCCCATGCAAGCACACGCGCTTGGCCGCAATCCCGGTTTTCTTTCTTCCGGTAGCTACCAGTGTTTCAGGTCTGGTCCTGCCTAATCCTAAACCTAAGGCCTGGTCTTCTTGCCTTTGGTCCTGTTGCCTCAGCTCAAACCTCCGGCTTCATTCGGTCGCTGATCTTCACTCGGCTCCGAAGGTCCACTTAAATGGTATCCCACAGCTGGTTCCGCTTCTTAATTAGGCTCGAAATACCACTTGAAAAGGACACGGGTTCAGCTTTCAATAGTTAATTTCTTGATCCTGAATCTCCTATAACACCTACGTTGGCTTCGGGAGGTCAACGAAGGCGTTTGTGAACCCCGTGAAGGAGTATCACACGAGAATGTCCGCCGATTCGTTTTCTTAGAATAGGTTCAGGCGGAGATTACGGGTCTTCCGAGGTCGTCCCGGTCCCAGCGCCTCAATTTTTCAATATGTCTACGTTAGCAGCACAAAATGGACTGTATTAATATTTAAAGATGAAGGATCCCTTGGGAATAAAACAACAATTATCTTCAAACCGCTCCGTGAGAGAGTAATTACTTTCCTTATCACTTCCCTTTATGTTTTCTTTCTTGATTATATATTATACTGGTAGCTGGTCCCGAACGATTTGTATGAAAACCAGTCTAATGGGGTATCAAAAATGCTTTACTCGAAAGAGAGCCGCACCCTCTTTGCGATTTCGCAACTCAATTACATCAATTTTTACTATCACTATCCCACGGTTTGCCCAATATCTTTATTTGTATAAGACATACACTTATACATTTTATTTATAAAGATAGCACAACAAAATATCTATACTATGATATACAGAACATTTTCATATCACAAAAAACCTTTTATTTATTCAGCAAAATATGCCTATTTTACAACATATGTACTAAGTTAGAATTCTTAAATATCTAACATATAAAGTGGGAACAATGTTCTTTATTTGAAAATACAAATATCTTAACTAATATAATAGTATAATTTACATTTTTTCCCACATTTTACTTTTTAAAACACTTTTTAATTTCTTATACAAAACTATCAATATTTCACTAATATAAGAGAATTTACACGTTAGAACAACACAGAATTCACCTATTTTGGTCATACAGTCAACGTGAAACATTTCACAAGTCAATTTTATATAAATTGCTGAAATTTACAAACATTTAAATTTCCACTTATTTAGACTTTTAGTTTTACAAATACAAATACAAATACAGATTAGTGCACTGCTTCTATATGCAACTAGGTGAACAACTACTACCTGCACGACTTCCATTGTCGTTAAAGCAGGTTGCAAATTTAGCATGCGCTGCTATCAACAAATACAAGGTGAACAACCAATTTTTGCACGACACCCAATTGTCGGCAAAGTAGTATCCAACAAGACTCTTATCAGTTATCATAGTTCTTATCAGTTATCGTGTTCTTATCAGATAGCACAAAGAAAATATTTTATGAATCAAATATTGAAAATAGACATTTTATTTTTCATACTAAATGTACTCAACTTATATAAGACAATATTATGTAATATTATTTTACATTACTTCCACTTATACACAAAGTGATCATTTCGACCGCGGAACAAATCCTGGTCTTACTTTATTTTAATATTTCTTTAAATTGAAAATAACACTGGAAAGGTAATTAAACCGGGGAACTGAACCCGGAAACATGAATTATATCTTAAAAATTCCCTATATGAATTTATTAAGAAAATATTGCTAAGAAAACGACAAACTAGTCCTACCTGGGTATCGAACCCAAGACCTTCAAATTATTAATTCGATATTTCTTTAAGATTTAACTAAGCGTTTTCTTATAAGACAATTATTGCTTGATAATTTAATTTTAGAAGCTATTCGTAATCGGTTAACTAATATTGAAATATTTTTATAGGCGCGTCGCCAACAGTAACAATAAGTCTAACATTAGTAAAATGTTATAAAAATTAAAACTATGTGTAGCTTAATTATGTAGAATCTAAAAAGAAAAAATTAAAAGTCAAGTTTATAATATTAGTTACATGCCTGAACTAGGTTGAGCACCATCACTTTTCCAGATCATCACATGTTTAATAATGTAGGACACTAGATAATTTAAATATTTAAACTATATTATATAATAAATAAAATATCAAAATAAACATTATTTGTTACCTACAATTAATACAAACTATTTTAGAATTTCTAACAACTTCTCTGTGTCTAGGTAATTTAAGTTATTCAGAAATTCCCTTACAGTTACATTACATTTCTTGTAATTTACACTACATAATATCGTATCTCTTCTTAATAAGATCTTCCTCGATTTGCAACTTTAGTGACATGTTGAGCTTGTTATATAGAAATAATCGTAAAAATATATAAATTCTGTTCACAAGGAGATCAAATCTCCTGTAACATGTGTAATAGAGATATATGTATATGCACTACTCCGTATCGTAGCGTGGATTTCTTAAAAGACGACAGTTAAAAACTGATCCAGGAGATGAGCAACAACATCATTTTGTAAAAGCTATATATATATATATATATATATATATATATATATATATATATATATAAGTTCTATTCGTAACCGTGATGGTAACGGTTCGTATGTTTTTTTGGTAAACAATTTCAAAGTTTAATTGCTTGTGGGGTAAAAAGGCTTAATAGACCGACGTCGGAAATTAGTCCATAAATTTTAAATGTTCCTTCATTTGTGCGTCGCTCTGAAGCGGCAGCGGTTGGGCCGCGGGAAAAGAGGAATTGCGGTAAAAGAATGCATAACCAAAAATTGCCATAAGTTAGAACCACAAGCCAGATCTGCATGAGCCAGATCCAGATGGCATCTATTGATTGTGGAGTGTGGGAACCGTTTCGAATAAGATAGTAGCTCTGTAAGAAGGCGTACCGTACCTGAAGAAGAATAGAAAAAACCTGCCCGAATTTGTCTTTCCTGCCAAGAGGTGACTGGCGCTGTAAGGGATGTGGAAGTGTATGACTATCCCAATATGTGGCAATGAATCAATTACATTAAATGATCAGTATCCTTAAGTAAGAGGTGAACGGCAGAGTCGGGAAAGGTCGCCCTAGGCGAATGTTTATCGATCAAATTGGCGATATATTTAAAATGGGCCAAATCAAGAGTACCTTTAACCGACGAGCGTGTATGCGTAGGTATATGGATGTGGAGGAAGCGAGAGAGGTCTGTCAGGATCGTGCCAAATGGAAGTCCATAGTCTCTGCCTACCCCTCTGGGTGACAGGCGTGAGTATTTATGTATATGTATGTATCCTTAAGTCAAAGTCGAAGATCAAAAAAACTGTTTAATTTGGATAGGTACGTTGACCGCAACCTTAAAAAAGTGTTATCAAATGTCGTCATTCAATTATTGATCTAATTTAAGTATAATTTTTTAGCAATAACTAATAAATATGACGGCACGTGCACCATTGCACGTGCGGCGACGTCGGTGTAGCTAGACAGAATTCTTGTAAATAACATGTGCTCTGCACACCTGCACCATTGCACCTGCGGTAGCGCCCGTTTTGCTTGTATAAAATGGACGGGGTGGCCGCCGTTAAGACAGTCTTGGCTCTGACGTGGAACGGTGCGCTTGTCGTATTTCGTTTTTTTAAAGCAGCTTTTGCTGTCGCACGGATGGGCCGGCTCGAACCGGGGTGGTACCACGACCTCACAGAATACCAGCGTGAAGTAGAGGTTTACCTCTGCGTTTCGTTTGGTGAGTGCAGGTGGCCAGAGGCCCTTTTTACTGGAAATGAGGCATTCCATCTTGGCCCTCACGGGTGACAACGCATCTGCATTTTGATTCGCAAACGAGGATAGATGTAGATATCTATGGGCCGCAGCAACCACTTACCATCAGGTGGACTGGGTGCTCGTTTGTCACCCTTATCCTTTTAAAAAAAGGCGATAGAGTGCGGCGTTGGACGCGCGTCGGTGACGTAACCCGTACACGACGATCCACCTGGTGCATTGCGGCGAATCCATTGTCCCTCTGTGTCGTTTCTACGCGATGTGGTTGATCGATATTCGCAACCGACCTCCCCTGGGCATCTTCAGCGTGGTCGTAACCGATTCCCCTACTCGGCGGGGCCTGCTCTATCTCGATGCGGGGCGCGGGCTGAGACAGGCGAGAGGGCGGCTCGCCGCGCACAGTCTCCACGTTTTCTAACCACTTATCGACATGATCACTATTTTCAACTAACTCGACTTCATTAACACTTTCCCTATCTGTTTCTTCTTGTAACTGCGCGATGTCCCTAGCGTATCTCTTCTTAATAAGATCTTCCTCGATTTGCAATTGCTTCCTTCTAATCGCGGCGAGTTCCTCCGAGGTATTATACTCGATTTGCTTTAACTTTGCGATCGCGCTAGCTGTCGAATGGGCTGAGCGAACTGAACGGACTGACGGGGCGCGCGGTGCGGGTCTATGTACTACGTCGGCTACAGGCGCGACGGTACGTACTATCGAAATCGTCTCGGTGACCGGAAGATCTTCAATTATCGCGGCGAGTGTATCTGTACGCGGCGCGGATGTGCTAACCTCTCCCAAACGATCAGTTGTCGACACAAACACAGCGGGGCCTGGGGCGCGGCGGAGGGCGCTTGTGCCAACGAAAGATAATCGGATGGTGACGCAGGTGCTTCCTCGAAAATTCGTATTCCTACCGGCGTTTCGTCGTCGTTCCGTGTCTTCTGGATTCTTGTTTTGCGCAGTTGCCTCCTTCCCTTTGAAATGTTGTGGTATCTATCTCTAAACATAGTTTTCGTTTTTTGCAATGTTTTCAAACGTCATACAGTTGCCGTTTCTTAAGAGAATATGTGATGAATTTTGAAAGCTCAGAATTCCATGGTTCGCAATACATTTATCTCGATTTCTTTTGATTTTGCAAAGCAGTGCGACGATTCGCTAGCGCCAGTACGGCGCAACGGCTTGCTGGCGCGAATGTGGCACGAACGAATTAGAATGGAAAGCTGGATTACGTTTGCCTGGAGGTAGCCATATCGGCGCGTTCATGACTTAATGTGAAGTCTAGGATGGTCGACCGTTGTAATATTTAACAAGAGTTAATATCTGTTATCAGATGGTGATAACTGATAGACCGTATGCTGTTCACTGTCAACCGCACGAGGACGTGCTACAGTCAGAGGTAGCCGTGTCTGTGCATCTAGAAAATACTAGAAACGTTGCAACACTCTAGCGAAGTAATTATTCTAGAGCAGAAAAGGAACATGAAGTTGCAGGGAAGCTGGTCTGTGCTGCACTGGGATGTGTTGTGTTGCTGTTGGTTTACATACTTAGGTGTAATCATATCACTACATCCCTCACGATACACTTTTGTGTGATTGTGACAGAGAGATGTTTGCGGTATGGTTGGTCTGTAGCTGTTATAGCTGCTATACTGAATTGAAAAAAGGAGAGTAAAAAAAAAAGTGGTTCTTACTATCATTGCAGGGCGATTGCCGGTCCAATGATATAGCTACAGGGAATAGTGATTCCGGACTAGCATAAATAGTACTTGAAAAAAAAAAAGTAAGAAAAACAAATAGATCTTACTATCATTGCAGGGCTTTGTGCCGGTCCAGTGATATGGCTATAGGGAATAGTGATTCCGGACTAGCGAAAACAATACTTGAAAAAAAAGAGAAAATAGAAAAGCTACAGACTAATCATTCCGATCTAGCATAAAGGTGAATAAAGTTTTGTAGGCTTACTGCCGGAACAAAACTGGTTTTCGCCCATATCTGAAGGATCAATGTGGACCGGACCAGACGCTGTTATGTCAGGATAGTCGAACGATGTTTTTTTGTCTACAGATAACTAAAATTGTGATGGAGCGCATGCGAGGACGCACGCATGTCAGTGTGGCCGTGACGGCACGTGCACCATTGCACGTGCGGCGACGTCGGTGTAGCTAGACAGAATTCTTGTAAATTACATGTGCTCCTCACGCCTGCACCATTGCACCTGCGGTAGCGCCCGTTTTGCTTGTATAAAATGGACGGGGCGGCCGCCGTTAAGACAGTCTTGGCTCTGACGTGGAACGGTGCGCTTGTCGTATTCCGTTACTAGTTTATTCTCGACTCGTTGAATAATTAATTCGTGTAAACAAATTAATTATTATTCCTAACTACAAAATTGGTATCTGTACTATACCCACTATACTTTCTACAAATATATAAATAAATTTATATAAAGTAAACGAAAACAACGTTACAATAACTTATTAATATATTTTTATAAATTGTTTAATAAAGATATTAACTAATAAATATAACATAATTATGAAAATAAATAAAAAGCGTATGCATAATATGCACATACATAGTCATGGATTCGACCCCATACAGAGTGATACAAGTACGTGCATAAATACTATTGCTGACTTTGCACCCTGTGTGTGGCCTATATCGTGTCACTTGAGTAAGCAAATGTAATAAAGTCTGCATGAAAGATGTATTAGAATAAGTTTGCCATTGTTGAAGTACATGAGCTTCTGTAGGGACATCTCTTAGTTTTATTTTAGTTTTTAAAAACACCTCCACCGCTCCCGTTAACTTGACTGGCGCAGCCGGTAGGATCGCCATTTGCTTGCGCCGTCCGCGAAATAAATTCGTATAAAATCGTTTATCGCGTTCGTGCCGCGAGGCGATCCTGCGGACCAATATAAATTTGTCAAGCGGAGAGCAGCTGAAGATGACGAAGGCCGGCTGGTGAGTCCAAATTTTCACTTTCCTTTCCTTGCCATATTATATAGTTTTGTTATTTTGCAATTAGACCTCTTGCGATATAACGTTATCTGATTTTACATAAAAATCTGTGAAACTTATATTTAAAAATACTTAAACTTAATAACTAACTGCATAAAAAAATACTAGGAATAACTAGATAAGTAAGCGCGTCCATGCAATAACGACGCGATAAGAGCTTGCACTGTGGGAACAAAGTGATTATAACTATTACAAATTATAATTGAAGTGTATGTTCGTTGATTAAATTTTTATTGAGGACTTATTTATTTCATATTTTGTATTTTACTTATTAATTATTTTACTTTTATTTTGACTGTGTTTTTGATTGTGAATTTGAATTCTTGTATTAATTATATTATTTTATCGTCGTATTTTATAAAATAAAGTTCTACAAAATGGAAGATCAAGTGCAAATTAAGATGATTCCTAGTGAAATGCTCAAAATTGTACCGATATTCAACAGTGATAAGCACCAATTAAATCTTTTTATTCGCAAATGTCAGTATATATTAAATAAATATAGGGGATCCGATGAACAAAATTTATACGTAATGTACGCGATAATAAGTAGACTCGTAGGCGACGCTGCAGCGCTCTTTAGCGAGCGCGAGGACATTAATTCGTGGGGAGATTTTAGAGAACTGCTAATTCAACATTTTGGAGACCCTAGGAGTGAAGAATGTATTGCTATAGAACTTGAAGGTTTGCGTATCCGAAACAACGAGTCATATTTAGATTTCTGTAATAGGATCCAATCCGTTCGTAGTGTTTAATATCGAAAGTAAATAGATTAACCGATGCGAATGTAAAGAGTAGCAAAATTATTATATATAATAACACAACTTTAAATGTCTTTTTGTATAATTTGCCAGAAAATATGGTGCGAATTGTTCGCTTAAAAGCGCCCAGTACACTAGAAGAGGCTTTAAGCGTGGTCATGGAAGAAGTCAACTTCCATGAGCAGTATACCTTGCGTAATAAAATGTATAGTAATCCTAGTAATAAACCAACGCCACCCAGTTTACCAAATAATACTCGTAATCCTACGTTTAAATTCGGTACAAATAATTTTAATTCATTGGCACCGATGGGCTATTAACCCGAATTAACCCCTAACAAATTTAACTTTGGACTTCCGCAGGGGTCACAAGCAAAACTAACTCAATTTAATAATAATCATCAAAATTTTGGATACCGCCCCCAACAATTCGGCTTTTGCCCGCAACAATTTGGTATAAGCCCGCAACAGTTTAATATGCGCCCACAACAATTTAATATGCGTCCCCAACAGTTCGGAATGCAACCACAAACATTTAATAAACCTCAACAATTCGGTATGCGCCCACAACAATTCGGTATGCGCCCACAACAATTTGGAAACCAACAACAAAACTTTTATAAGCCCCAACAATTTGGTTACAAGCCTCAGTTAAATAAAAATCAATACACTGAGCCCAGTGACGTCACAATGCGACGAAATGAACTCGACCTTGATAATACGTATTACGATGATGCGTGCGGCGATGTGTACCCAATTTCTTATGGTAACTGCTGCTATGAGGAGTACTCAAGCAGTGGCCTTAATGTTCCCGAGCTCGATTATTATGAAAATAAATATCCGACAATAATTCCTGAAGTAACACATAGCGTCCCAACCAATATGGACGACAAGGATTTTCAGGTCGAAGCCTCGGAACCTACGAAAAAATAGAGTTAAATTGTAGCACTAATTTGAGATTGCCGTTTATTTATATACCGGAAATCGAATCCAAATTTATGATTGATACAGGTAGTACGCGATCATTCATTAGTCCATCCAAAGCTTATAAGTACTTTCCAGAGTACATAAGTCACGAACCATTCGAAGTCATTAGCACACATGCATCGAGCAGACATGATCAAGTTATTCAAATCCCGTCTTTACCAATTTTCAACTGTAACGATATTCATAAACTATACATTTACAATGTCGACTCTAGGTACGATGGCTTAATTGGGAATGATAAACTTTGCAACCTAGAAGCAGTAATAGATTTAAAAAACGAAATTCCTAAAACTAAAACTACCGTTATACCTATAACACATAGTAAATCTTCTTACGTTTTGGAGTTATCTCCCCGTTCCGAGCAAAGAGTCAAACTCCCATCAAATTTATATTTAGGTAATGCTGTAATCGATTATATAGAATCCTGTAAGGGTGTGCAAATGCCTAGTGCGTTAGTGAGATGTTAGGATGGTTATACGACTACAGTAATCCAGAATACCTTAGATATACCGGTAAAATTAACTATTAAAAAAACATTGAATGTGAAGAGAATAAAGCGACTAAATGTGTAGTTAACCATATTACAGATATATCAGATATTGAAGTAGATAAAATATTAGAGCAAAATTTAGAGAAATTACGCTAAGACCACATGTCGGAAGAAGAACAAAAATCGATATACCACTTATGTAGAGAGTATAAAGATATTTTTTATAGCGATAAAATACCTTTATCTTTTGCTAATGAAGTGAAACACTATATTAGAAAAAAAACAAAGACCCTATCTATATTAAACCCTTTAGGCAACCTCCCACTCAAACACATGAAATTAAAAACCAGGTACAGAAACTATTAAATGATAATGTGATTCAGGAATCCTTTTTGCCTTGGTCAGCCCCAGTCCATTTAGTTCCCAAAAAGAGAGACGCATCTGGTGAAATGAAGTATAGGATGATTATCGATTACAGACGTTTTAAACGACATAACTGTGGACGATAAGTACCCTTTACCCAATATCACTGACATTTTTGACAAACTAGGTAAGAGTACTTACTTTTCAAACTTGGACTTAGCTAGTGGATACCACCAAATTGAGATCAACGAATCAGATAGACAAAAAACGGCATTCAGCACAGAGAACGCACACTATGAATTCCTTCGAATGCCCTTTGGCCTGAAGACAGCTCCAGCCACCTTCCAAAGAGCCATGGATAACATCCTAAGAAGCTTACAAGGAATTCATTGCCTTGTCTATCTTGATGACATAATTATTTTCTCGAGTAGCCTCCAGGAGCATTTACAAAAATTAAGGACAGTTTTTGACAGATTGAGATCGACCAATTAAAAATACAACTCGACAAATCAGAATTCTTGAGAAAAGAATTGTTATACCTAGGGCACGTTATTACTAAAGACGGACGGAAACCAAACGATGATAAGATTCAGGCTGTATTAATCTACCCGTTACCAAGGACGACTACCGAGATCAAGAGTTTCCTAGGATTGATTGGTTATTACAGACGCTTTGTAAAAGACTTCGCCAAAATTACTCAACCACTTACAGCATGCCTAAAAAAAAGAAATAAAATTGTAATAGATCAAAAATATATTGATGCGTTTTAGAAGTGTAAGGAGCTTCTGACTAATGCACCTTTACTCCAATACCCAGACCCAGACAAACCTTATGTTTTAACTACAGATGCTTCTACTGTTGCTTTAGGTGCGGTCTTATCGCAGAGGACAATAGGATCCGATAAGCCCATTGCCTACGCTAGTAGAACTCTCAGCGACACTGAGACCAGATATAGTACAATAAAGCGCGAACTACTCGCCATAATTTGGGCCGTAAAACATTTTAGACCATACCTTTACGGGCGTGTTTACCATATATACCGACCATAGACCTTTAACTAGTTTGGCTTTATTCACTCAAAGAACCGAACAGTAAATTGACCCGTTGGCATTTACGTCTTCAAGAGTACGACTTTGATATTGTATACAAAAACGGAAAACAAAATAGTAATGCTGATGCCCTCTCTCGGATAAAACTAAATGCCATAGACTCTGATGACTCTCAATCATTGGAAGTAAACCTGGACCCTAAAGAACAAAAACTGCAAAAATATCTGACTGAATTAACGGACCAAATTATGGACTTAACGACTGGAAATAGGGACGACTCTAGGACAATAACTGTAACTGACACATCCGCCACTATATCCGTCGACCAATTAGAGACTAACACGAAATACCCGTTACCACCTATATCTACTGTAGTAGTATAGTAACCGTACACTCTGGACAACATCTAGAATCGAATGGTATTCCTATATTAAAGGAGGCCATTGACTCAAACCTAACCAAATTTTAGTTTATACCTGGCATAAAAATGAAGTACAAGTGAGAAATTTATCCAGGGATAAACAAAAGGTCCTCGAAGTTTTTGCCCCACTTGAGAATGAAGATCTTATTAAAAATTTCTTAAAAGAGTACACTAAGCCCAAGACTAAATATTTTATTTATTTCGAAAACATTCAACATAGAAAAGAATTCTCCAAAATTATTATACAGCTATTTAAAAAGGGAATGGTAGAATTTATTGAATTTACAGAGCGTGTTATATATGTAGAAGACGAGAGAGAACAAAAAGAAATCATACTGCAACATCATGAGGAAAAGACGTGTCACAGAGGAATAAAGGAAACAATGAGTAGAATTAAAAGAAATTATTATTGGCAGAACATGCAAGAGACGATTGCTGCAGTACTGAATGTTTGTGATGCCTGTAGAAAAATGAAATATGAAAGAAAACCCATTAAACCATTACTTCAATTAACTCAAACCCAAAACGCCCCATTCCAAGAAGTTTTCATGGACCTCTTTTCAATTGAATCCGTTTATTACCTAACTTTGGTTGACGCATTTAGTAAGCTAGGACAAGCTATCGAAATCCCAAATAGATCCGCACCGGAAATCGTAAGAGCGCTTATTAAATATTTTTCAATATACGGAACACCTAAAAAAATAACTTCTGATCCCAGTAGTGAGTTTAATAATGACCTCATTAAAGAACTTATGGCTATGTATAACATATTACTACACATTACTACTCCTAATAACCCGAATTCAACAGGCATAATAGAGAGATTCCACTCCACAATTATAGAGATATACAGATTGAGTAAATACGAACGAAAGTGTACAGACGCAGCTACTGTAATGAGTTACTCAATTATGGCTTATAACCACACCATACATAGTACAACCGGCCTTATTCCTTTCGAAATCGTTTTCGGTCATACCGACTCTAATTCAACGTTCGCCGCGAATTACGAGAAATGTTACACCCAACCACTATTGAAAGATCATGCTAAACGTATAAGATATCTATATATTTTGATCTAAGATATCTTGGTGCTGTTCGCGGTACCGCGCGCACGCACCAACCTTCTAAAGGAGGCCCTACTGACCCGAGTTCTGCACACTCTAAATAAAGTAGCACAGGGTATAGATTTATTCTGCTGTTCCTTGGGTGAATTCACAAAAGTGACATTATATGTAGTGTGTTATAATAGTTGATAAGTTGTGTTCTGTCCTTATTAAATTAGATAGTTTTATGAGCCTACACTGTCGTATTAGGAACGCCTGTAAAGACAGAGGTAGAAATAAATAAATAAATAAATATAATTATATATCAGATAAAATGTTAGAGAAAAAGGAAAAGGTAAGGGAACAAAAGGGCGGTGAAACAGATAGAAATTTTAGAATAGGAGATGTTGTATACGCCAAGGAATCTAACATAAGAAGAAGTAAAGATAAACCGCGATATAGGAAAGCTGTCGTTAGTGGTAATATAGAAAAAAATATAGTTCCTGTTAGGATTGGTGATAGAAATACTTCAGTGCCAATTAAAAATATTAAACGTCCTCCACAGGTGGTGTATAATAATTCTGACGATGGTTCAGAAAGGATGGGCCCTTCAACTTCAAAAACTTGAAAAAAACCCAGGAATCCTGCCTGTCAAACTGGGTCGTGCCTCATTGAAAATATACAATTGGCTTATTATTAAAACTTTAAACTTAGAAGGTATAGGTAGTGATTTAGATTTATGTATATTAAAGTATGACGAATTCGTTGCGTTAATTGATGTTAATAAACCATATATTCATAAATTTTTAGCTATTCGAACACATGTAGGGTATTTAAGAGATGTACTATAGAAAAAGAGCAATGGCAGAATAATAGTTGAGAAAAATTATAGCGTCTAGAAATAAGTTAAATATAAAATGAGTTTTATAATTTTTCTATGATTTTTCAAATAAAAATGTATTTTAATTAAAGCCACAGAAAAAAACAAACATTTTTGGGAATATCAAATGTCTTAAATCATTTTACTCTATTCAAATGTTACCATTTAGTATATTCATACTATTTTCGTATACACTTTGTAACACTACCAACACAACACACACAAAATATTTTTATATTAAGTTAATATAAGTAATAACTGTACTATCCGTTAGTAATAATAACAATAAAAGTGATATGGCTGAGAATAAGTCTCTTACAAAGAATTTCCTACAATAATACATTATCTCAATCATAGTACTATGTAACAATTCCATTTAATGTTATGCCAACACTAGCTAAAATAAAAAGTCACTGTATTTTTTTTCTGGCTTTACGGCTCTGGGTTCTAGCCCTTCTGAGAATGTCACTATGATACAAAAGCCCTGGAGTCATGCCAGAAATATACATTCATGGTATGCAAATATATTATAGAGATATAATAATCTAAAAACTCTCAATTATGTATTATTTATTAAGCTAACATCAAACAACCACAGGAAGCATGACTCTTTCCAAGTGAAGTAGGATATAACCTAAAAATGTTCAAATGTAAATATCTTTTTTTGAGGCCTTCTCAGTACAAAATTCTTTGACAGAGTTATTAAGGGACTGACGCTTAACATTTTAAGATATTTTTGGTATATAGACGCTACCATTTCTTCTCAACTAATTTTATGTATGAAAGTCTGCCATTGCTCTTTCGGCAACTTGTGCGATCGAAAAGATTTAAAAGAGGCATTATTGACCCGCTTGGGTCTACGATAAAAATAGTAACTGGAAATTTGGATCATGATGATGCCGTCCGATATGACTCATTGATTTCGAAACTAAACGATAATCAGATAATGTCGGATAAGAGAATTACATTAGTCTCCAAAATCTTGGATAGTTTCATCAACAGTACAGAGACCTTACATAACAATACTTTAATATTAGATGAACGCTTAAAGAGAATTGAAAGAATAGTTGAATTTCTAATTACAAAAGAAGAAAACTCGATTTATTCTACCTATGTCCTAGGTATGTTTGACATGTTTTTAAGTTATTTTAGAACTATTAACGTAATACTAGGAGAAATCGAAACTGCACTAGCATTCAGTAAGGTATCTGTTCTGCATCAAGCAAGTTTTAAATCTACGGAATTGTTAAATTTATTACAATCAATCGCGACAACTGAAAATCTATTATTTCCTGTAAATGGAAATAACTTAGTTAAACTAGAAAATTGTATTAAGGTTAAGGCTTTTATAAAAGGAAACCAGATCACGTTTATCTTAGAGGTCCCTTTAGTAGTGAAAAAAACATATAGTTATTTCAAAATGTATTTATTGCCAATTGCTATTGCAAACAAAACTATTATAGTTATTCCCAAATACCCATACCTATTGGTGAAAGAAAAGGAATACTTGCCAGTCCCGAGAGCCTGTAAACAAATCGCTTTGGATAATCAATTCCTGTGCAATAACGACAATGTGCTGCTGCATACAGAACAAAGCTGCGTGGAACAGCTCATGGAGTTTCAATCAAACCTCGATACCTGCGAACAGCATACCGTGGATATTGAAGATCCCAAAATCCAACGAATAAGCCACGAAAGCTGGATACTGTACGTGAGAAACCATAGGATACTTACCAGAAAATGCGACAATGACGTTACTCATGAACTTTTATGTGGTACTTACATAATCACCGTAGACGATTTCTGTGAAGGTGAAATTAGAAATATTCATTTTAAATACCACCAATCTTCTTCAGATGACCTAAATTACCGAATTTACCCAATGACCAACTTGCCAGAACTGAATATTTCGAAGCCTCCCATTATCTTTTTTTTTTTTTGATTTATTAAGGACAACAAACAGTTGTATAATAAAAATTACAATTCAAATCTTATATAAACAGATTAGCTAATTACACAACCAACACCGTTATCCACAAAAATACCGTAGTAATTAAAAAGCTAATGGGCACATATAACACAAAAATAAAACAAGAGGCAAAAATGCATACCTAGCCGTTAACAGCAAAATCATGAATGCTACATATATTACTAGGAAATAAAAAAAACAAACAATTTTGATTAAATAACATAGAATATAATATTGTTACGAGCTTGGGGTTCGAGACAATTACAAACTGCCGATTGAATTACCAAAATTGACTATTTAATTACACAACACTAATTACAACTTAAAATCACACTAATAATAAAACACAGTTCGCCGATATTTCGCTTCGAAGTATTCTCTTGTATCGCCAATTCACTACTGCCTCGGTCGTGGTCTATACCGGCCTTATATAGGGCCTCAAATAGTTTCCAGAACCTTCTACTGTAGCGGCATCTAGAATGTTCGAGTACATATCGGTCCCGACATTTCTGGAAGGATCTCGACTCTCCTAGTTCTGCTACTCGACACTAGAGGGCGCTAGTGTAACTAGTGTTGCCATGTACAAGACATTGATAGTGGCGCGTAACACTGCCCCCTCCTAAGACATGCTCGTCCCGAGCATTATTGGCCCCATAATAACGCGCCAGTCGATTCACATGGACAATCTTAGGAGTACCTCTTCTAAAATCAGTCAGCACCCGCCAGTTTCCCTGCTGCTGCTGGGCGGTGCTGTTAGCCACACTATCCTCTCGAGATCGATCACCTTTTTCTACAGTTCGTTTAGGGCAGCTGAATCGAAGATGGCCCCTTTTCCCACAGCCGTAGCATCTAGGGCTGTATCCTTTATTGCGGTCGTGAAATGTAGCTGCAGGAACCTCCCGACGCGATGGGACCGATGATCCTGCCGCGCAGCTTCTACCTCCAGTGCATGGGCCAACGCGTCCTTAAGCGTCTCGTGGTGCCCGAGCCTCACAACAGCTCTGACTTCAAGGTCGCGGATACAGTCGATGAATGTCTGCGTCAGGTTCCCTACAATGAGCGCAGGTACAGACTGGTATGCTTTCCGAACAAGCTTCTCCACCTCAAGGGCCCACTGCTGCAGGTTTTCGTCGCTGCGTTGCACGCGATCTTTGAGCTGCGCACGAAAGACGTGTTCCAGGTGAGCGTCGCCATATCTCGACTCCAATGACTCAAGGAGCTGCTCGTAAGTCACTTCCTTACCGAGAGCTTCCAGAACAGTTAAGGCTTGGTCGCGTAGGCCTAGGGTGAGAGCAGTCATGGCCTGACTTTTATTCCAGCCGTTCGCCTTCATAACAGTCTCGAACTGGATTTTGTAGGCCGACCAGGAAGAAGTCCCGTCGAATGGCGGCACTTTGAATAATCCACCTAGCGAAGGTGTTGTAGCTACCACGGGAGCTGTAATTCCATCTCCATGTTTGAGGTCATCCAGCGTTTTCTTCACGTCAGCCATCACGTTGTCAACCCGATTGTACACTTGGTCGATTCGGGTTTCAGCTTCCGACAGGCGGTTGTCATATTGAGCAACCTTATCCTTCAACTCCTTTATCTCTTTACCGAAGGTAGCGTAAAGGTCCTTCATGAGGAGCATCTGCTCTTCCTTATAGCGTTTGAGCTGCTCTTCCAACCGACGGCCCTGTTCCTCCTGTCGGCGGGCCTGTTCTTCCTGTTGGCGGGCCTGTTCCTCCTGTTGGCGGGCCTGTTCCTGCTGTAGGCGGTGCAGCTGCTCTTCCAACCGACGGGCCTGTTCCTCCTGTCGGCGGGCCTGTTCCTCCTGTCGGCGAGCCTGATCCTGCAGCATCATCATCAGAGCACCTAAGTCAGGTGCTGTAGATGCAGGAGCTGATGACGGGCCTGCCTCCGTGGTTAGCAGCTGACCCTCCGACGTTTGCGGCGTTGCATTACCAAATCGTCTCTGGTCCGTCTCCTGGTGGCGTTGACTTCGGGTACGGATACCCTCCATGTCGTCCTTTGGTAAAATCGGCATGATTTGATCCCACTTCTGACACCAATTGTTACGAGCTTGGGGTTCGAGACAATTACAAACTGCCGATTGAATTACCAAAATTGACTATTTAATTACACAACACTAATTACAACTTAAAATCACACTAATAATAAAACACAGTTCGCCGATATTTCGCTTCGAAGTATTCTCTTGTATCGCCAATTCACTACTGCCTCGGTCGTGGTCTATACCGGCTTATATAGGGCCTCAAATAGTTTCCAGAACCTTCTACTGTAGCGACATCTAGAATGTTCGAGTACATATCGGTCCCGACATTTCTGGAAGGATCTCGATTCTCCTAGTTCTGCTACTCGACACAAGAGGGCGCTAGTGTAACTAGTGTTGCCATGTACAAGACATTAATAGTGGCGCGTAACAATATATATAAATAACATTAGAAGAAAAGAAAAATAAAAATTACAAGTTATTTAATACAAGCTTTATAGATTTTATAGACATGTTAAATAAGTCTACATCGGAGAAGCTGTTGTCATACAGTTCCATTATGCGACGCAAAGGGGCACGCTTGCCCGCATTTGTTTTACACAGGTTAAGGAAAAACAAACGATGCACGTGAGTGTTTCGTATTCTTTGAGAGCGACTTGGTACACGAAGGTATATACAATTAACAAATTGAGGACAATCGAAAAAGTTACGAAAAATTTTGTAAAGAAAAATACTATCAAGCAGTAATCGCCTATTACTTAAAGTTGTTAAAGAATAATTATGCAAGAGATTTTCATAAGAGGACCAAGAACGGTAACATCTATAGTTTACAGAACGTAAATATGTACTTTGAACCGATTCTAGTAAATCACGATACCTTTGGTAAAAGGGATTTCAAACTTGTGTGGCATATTCCAATTGAGGTCTTATAAGAGATTTATAAAGCAGTAGATAAGTGCCAGATTTTTTAAATGGCTTACAAGTTCTCATGACAAAACCGTAAAGTTGCAAGGCTTTGTTGATAATGTGGTTAATGTGGTAATCAAAATGAAGTTTAGAATCAAAGAACACGCCAAGGTCTTTAATAAGCGAGACGTTCTCAAGAGGATTATTACAAAGAGAATATGTGAATTTAATTATATTGCTTTTTTTAGTGAATGTGATAGTTTTACATTTAGGTAGGCTAAGAATTAGTTTATTTTCAAGACAATAGGAAGATAAACGATCCATATCCTCTTGAAGTAGAACACAGTCATCCAATGTTTTTATAATACGAAAAATTTTTAAGTCATCAGCATAGAGTAAGAAATGGGAATTTTTGAAACAAGTCGATATATCGTTTATAAAGATTAAAAACAGAAGAGGACCCATTATTGAGCCCTGTGGTACACCAGACGATACATTTATTTCATCGGACGAGAATCCATTAATGACCACTTTTTGTGTCCTGTTTATAATGTAGGATTAAAACCATCGCAATAAATTTCCGCGTATACCGTTATAAGCAATTTTACGAATAAGAATTTCGTGATCCACCTTATCGAAAGCCTTGCAAAAATCTGTATAAATACAATCAATTTGGAGGCGCTTGTCCATATTATCAAAAATAAAGTTAGCATATAAAACAAGATTACTTACAGTCGAGCGGTTTTTGACAAAGCCATGCTGTTCCGGAATTATGATATTGTGTAAGCTTGGATAGATACAGTTATGAACTAACCTTTCCAAGACCTTCGACACGGTGGACAGAAGCGAGATCGGGCGGTAGTTAGAAACAACATTTTTTGCTCCTCCCTTGAAGACAGGGGTAATATTTGCTGTCTTCCAAACCTTTGGTACGTAACCCTCGCGTAGACTACGGTTGAAGATATGAAAGAGAGGAAAGCTTATGGAGTCTGCGGTATGCTTAAAAAAGAACGGCGGAAGACCATCAGGTCCTGAGCATTTAGCAACATCTAAGGATTTAAGCGTTCCGATTATAGTATCTAACGAGAAGGATATATCACTTAGAATGACGGTATTAGTAGAACTACACGGCAAGGAGTCAAGGTCTATCAATGAAGCATCACTTTCCACATATACAGATCCAAAATATTTTGAAAACATGTTGCATATGTCTTGCGGGTTGTTAGACTGAGAATTATTATATATCATGTTGTTGGGAATGCCATTTTTATCCTTTCGCGTTTTCACAAATGACTAAAACAATTTTAAATCCCTATGCATACCAGTTTCGATTGAATTAATATAAGTGTTATAACATTTTTTACATAATGATTTAAATCTTTTACGAAATACTGCGAAAACCTCATAATCCGACTTATTGCCGTACTTTTTCCATTTAATCCACGCTTTCTCTTTGTTTTTAAAAACGTGAATAAGAGGACGGGAGAACCATATAGGAAATTCTTTTGATTTAGTAGGCCGTAAGGGTACATGCTTTCTAATAATTTTATTTATCTCCTCATAAAATAAGAATACAGCCGATTCCAATGAGAGCACGTACAGTATATTGGCCCAATTAATAGAGTTTATTTCACTATTAATAACAACATAGTTAGCTTCAATAAATTTATATTTAGGATCTGCACAACGAATCATTGGTTTTTGTGGTATATCTAAAAATATATGTGCTATAAAAAGTGGGTGGTAATTATCTATTTGAACCAAGGGAAACAGTGGCAACTCACAGTTGCAAGTATCAGTATTACTTATAAAGAGGTCAAGAATGCGATTTATAGTATTTTTAAATACGTTATATTGTTTGGCATTCAATAATGACAAAAAGTTAGAAAGTAGTCGGTAGGTAGGTGTAAAGCTATGTAGCGGATCTCGCATAATTGCATACTTATCGTTAGAAACCCATTCCACGTGTGGCAGGTTGAAATCCCCAAAAATAAAAAAATCATTAACCGCTCTAGAAGTGAATTCCTAATGGATGGCATTAAATAATAAATCATATGTGTTTATATTTTGGTTTGGGGGAATGTAAACGCCACATACTACACTATATTCATGGTGCACAGATGTTTCGAATATTAAAAATACATAGTCAATATTAGAGGGCACATTGCAGCATACATTATCATCAGACGTTGGCGGCGACCTGATTACGCAACGAATGGCAGTTAATCCACGACGTACCGCCACCAAAACACCACCCCCATCCGATTTACCACAGGCCTCCCGGTCTCTGTCACACCGAAATACTAAATAACGGGAATCGACTAACTCACAATCAGCAATATTAGGTATTAACCACGTTTCAGTCAATACTATAATATCAAAACACTCTGCAAGAATATTATTGTATAAAGTATTAAGTTTGGTCCGTAAACCTCTGCAGTTTTGATTATAAATAGTTAATTTATTATTCACTTACAATAAAAAACATATAAATAATTGTTACCTTGTTGGCTAAAAAATAGGCTAAAATATAGGAAGGCGATAATTTGTTATTACGTGTGTAAATTAAGTGACAATTAACACAGTTTACATCATACATAACCATCAAATCTGCAATTAAATGTTTTTTTACACACACCATTGTAGTATTGCATACAGAATGTATTACAAAGTGTCGCATAAAACTATAAAAACAGTAAAAACTAAGTTTTAACTCCAGTAATTCCTGATAGCAGGTAGCGAATATTAATGCAGGTTTTCGGTAAAACACTCGAATACTTGCGAAGTCGCAGAGTAATGCACGCTTGAGAGTGCTCGCCTCAAACAATCCAAGAAAGTAAACATTAAACACCTAATCTCACTATAGCGTGTATAAGGTTGACAAATATCAGCTTTTCCGATCAGACAACCCAAAATTAAAGTAAAAACGTAATTATACAGAAATACAATATAATATATAATATAAAACCTTAGACTATGTTGCCGGAACATTAATTGGTTTAATTTTAAGTAAATCTTCTTCAGAACGTATAGTAAAGGCAGGGGAGGTGTCTTTTGCCCGAACAAGGATGTTTCCATGTTTTACCCAGATGAATCTATATCCATGCTGTCTGACTGCATCTCTTGCTTGACGAAATAGCTTTTTATTCTTTAGCGTTAGATGCTCGTTGATGTAGATTTTGTGAGACGTTCCTTCATATTTTAGTTGTTCAGATATAATATTTTTCTTAAGACGTGCTGCAGATATAAAATTATCACGCATTATTTGACTAGAGAATCTGACAATTATATTCTTCGGTCGTGAGCTAATCGGATTTAGTTGTTGTACGCGATGAACGGCTACAATATCCTGTGAAGTAATCGGCTGTTTTATAATACTGGCTATATTTTGCACTACACTTAACAAATTCTCGCCACGCCTTTCCGGAAGATTACTAATTTCGGCATTACAACTTCTCGATATTTGCTCCATATAATCCAGTCTTGCCTGAAGCTCGACGAGTTGAATATGATCTGACTCTGGGGAGATAGACCTTGATTTTTTTTCCAGGTCGCTAAGTCGATTGTCAACATCCTCAATTTTCTTATTTAAGTCGTCGAAGATGTCACTCCTAACTCCTATTGAAGTCTTGACGTCCTCAGTATCTTTTACCAGCTTAGAGATCTTTTCATCCTGTCGTGAGAAGTAGTTTTCCATCATGCTGAGAATTTTATTCTGGAAGGACTGAAGTTCACTCCTGAAGTCTGGATCTGAAGAGCTTGAGGCTGCTTTACGAAATGTCACAAAAGGTGGAGGTTACACCGTTTCAAGGTTTTCGTCTACGCTCATGTCACCAGACCTGAGCGGTCTTTCGCTGTCACTTGACTGATCCTTTCGACAAAATGTGTTGTTAAGTTTATCCATGGTATTACTATAGCACAGCACGCAGTCACCTCTTTACCAGTTATTACTCTGTGCCAAATAAACAATAGCGCTAACGCTGCGTCGTACCGCCGCGAAGCTGGCCGGTTAAGTTACACGTACACTGATAAACTACTCGTACACGGGAAGCGCTTGTACGTTAGGCACAGGTGATACGAACGACGTCGCGCGCGCGAATGAATGAATGAAGGTTAAATTAGAAATATTCATTTTAAATACCACCAATCTTCTTCAGATGACCTAAATTACCGAATTTACCCAATGACCAACTTGCCAGAACTGAATATTTCGAAGCCTCCCATTATCAGTGAAGTGAGTTTAAAAGGCATAAATCTAGAAGAAACTAAACAATTGGTTCAACTAGCAAAACTTAACAAAATAAATCTCAGTGAAAATGCAAGTGCTATTAACGTTAAAAGTGTGAGTTTAGGAACGATAATTTTATATGTAATTCTACCAATTATTTTCTGTATTGTTATTATAATTAGATATAAACTGTGTGTAGTTAAGCTAAATCATCGGATTCCTGAAAATCCCGATAATTTCGCTCTTGAGGAGGGAAGAGTCATGGATTCGACCCCACACAGAGTGATACAAGTACGTGCATAAATACTATTGCTGACTTTGCACCCTCTGTGTGGCCTATATCGTGTCACTTGAGTAAGCAAATGTAATAAAGTCTGCATGAAAGATGTATTAGAATAAGTTTGCCATTGTTGAAGTACAAGAGCTTCTGTACGGACATCTCTTAGTTTTATTTTAGTTTTTAAAAACGCCTACACCGCTCCCGTTAACTTGACTACATACCTTCGGTTTTGATATTAATAATTTTAGCATATTGTTGCAGATTTGCTTGAATATTAGATATTTTTTATCGCACGCGGACGTTCGTACGTTATCATCCATTTGGGTCTACTGGAAACCAGCGTTGTTGTTTCGGCGACAGCATAAGCTGAGTGAGATCTGCTTGTCTACGCACAATATAAGGAACAGTTTTTTTTACTGTAATGTTTATGAGTACTTCTTAAGTAAATATACATACTTTTTAAATGTTATGTACGTCAATTTTTTTTTATTTTGTTATAAATACTATTTTTAATTGAAGTGTATACAAAAATGTTATAATTGAAATGCTTAATGATATGTGTGGCTTGTTGTTAATAATTGGTTTTTAGTCAGTGAGAGTTCAATAGAACTTCTGCTTATCCCCAAAGGCGAATATGCGTATGTTTTTTTCCATATGGAGAAAGGGTTTGACGATCTGAGATCGATTAAATGATAAATAATAAGGTAAATCTCAATGTTTTGTATCACTTATAATAAATGATAGTACACTTATCATACGTTATATACGATAGCCCCTAAGTCAAATTCAAAGGTAGAAAAGACGAATTTATATACGAATTATTCCAACATGAGCCGCAGATAAAAATGATTTATCAAAAAAATATAACCTCACTGAATATAAAAGTGAAAGAATTGAACTACTTTATTCTTACAAATGTTATTTTAGTTTGCTTATGTTGTATTTCATCCTATGAACAATTTTTATTTGAGGATTTAAAAATCGGCTCTAAATAAAATAGTACAAAAGTATTATTTTAAAAACATAAATAATATCTTAAATATTGAATAGAATAAAAGCTATATATTGTCAACATTTCTAACCAATAACTGAGGATCTGACGAAATTCGATTACAAACCGAATATTGACTATGCATTGTTTTGTTTGAAATAGACCGAACCGCATGAATGCATGCGTATTGGATTTAAGTTTTTATTTACAGATTTCCCAGAGGACGAATATGATATGATTGCATCATGCAATGAATTTTTTAATGCGCTTACAACTGGATTTACCAATCGTTTTTTTTTATAGGAGAGGGTGACAAACGAGCACACAGTCCACCTGATGTTAAGTGGTTGCTGTGATCCAAACATATCTTAATCTATCCTCAATAAAGAATAAAAATGCAGATGCGTTGTCACCCGTGAGGACTAAGGTGGAATGCGTCTTTTCCAGTAAAAAGGGTTTCCGGTTCACCACACACACCATACGAAACATACCAGTATTAAGCTCCTATTTTACGCTGGTATTCTGTGAGAGCGTGGTCCTTCCCCGGTCGAGCAGACCTGTTCGTGCTACAACTATACCACTAATATAGCTGCGGCATGGCTCTACCACGTATAAAAGTATAAGTATAAGTAATAGTATAAGTAAATAGTAAGTATTTTTCAAATATTTGTACGGTGGGAATCAGATGGGAATAGAAAGAATAAAAATAAAAGTTTGTTTTTAATTATTAATATCATTGTCATTACAGCCCTTCACAAGTCCACCGCTGAAAATTTTAGCCAAAAAATCGTGTTATCTGTCAAATTGAGCCATAAATTTCCTGCATGCAAGGTTCGCTCTTATTCAACCTTGTCTTGATTTTTTATTGCATAATTTCATGGATACTTACAGAAATATGTAATGACAGCATTATTTTCACAGAATTTTCAACTGCCTGCGTATGATATGGTAACTTCAAAAAAAAGGGAGTTTACGTTGCTCTGAAACCCAATCATCATATAATTACAGCCTTTCACAAGTTCACTGCTGAACATAGGCCTCCCCCAACTTATGCCACAAAACAGGGCCCTCAGCCACTTTTTGCAAGTTTTACTAGGTCGTCACTTCATCTAATGGAGGGTCGTGCTACATTTCGCCTACCGGTATGAGGCTCGAGACTTTTCTTTCCATACCGTTGTCGGTCTTCAAGCGACATGGCCGCTCCGTTGCCACTTCAGCTTAATAATCCGTTTTTTATTTATTTATTTATTTTAAACAGTGTACATGCTAGCTTACAGTATGCCCAAAACGTCAGCATGCTAATTTACAAATTACAATTTTAAATAATAAGTAATTGATTAAGATACATGTCCAAATAAAATAAAAAATGAAAAATACATGCCAAATAGATTAAAAAATACATGCCAAATAGATTATATTATGTCATATAGAGTAAACAAAATATCATTATCAAATTAACTAACCTAAGATTAAATTAATATATTAAAATATGTCAAAATTGGATGTCAAAAATAGAAGGGCTTTATTACATAGTTGCCTAAAGCAATCATCAAATAAGTCAGTCTCATAATCATGTGCGAGCATATCTCCAATAATTCGTATAGCGCGAGTAGTGGGCGCGTGAGCGCCGCACCTGGTGCGCGCCGGCGGCCGCCACAGAAGACGAGGCCGCCGCCGCGGTGCCACCGTCCCCTCATCATCATAGCGTAGCCGCTTCGGAGCCAATAACCCCACTCTGCTTAATATCTTCGGGCTATCTATTTTATTATGGATAATTGCTAGGTAGAATGTTATTATTTGCATAGTCCGCCTAACATTAAGAGTGTCCAAACCCACCATACCAGTAACAAATAAGGACGGATATAGATAGGGGTAATAACCGTCATTCTGCTTATATAGCCATCGTGCAAATTTGCGCTGTATTCTCTCTATCATCATAATATATTTCTCCTCATAAGGATTCCATACAATGGCACCGTATGCAAGCATACTACGAACGTATGCATTGTAAAGTACCAAAGCGACCCCTATTCCGTCGAACTGTGAAGAAGTGCGAATAATGAAGCCAAGCATTTTACTGGCCTTTTTACATAAAAAAATCACATGGTTATGAAAGTCAAGTTTAGCGTCTAATAATAATCCTAAGTCACGTATTTCGATAACCCTTTCTAAGGGCGTGTCAGATAAATTATAGTCTTCATTTAGTAGACAGCGTTTACGCACGCGTAAATGTTATTATTTTACATTTATTATCATTAAAGGGAAGACGATTTAATACGCTCCAATCCAAAACCGCACTGATGTTTCTTTGCAATGTCTCGCAGTCAGACGGGCCATCTACACCTAGGCTTTATTTGAGATCATCCGCGAACAACAGACATTTTGAGGAAACCACGTTATTCGGTAAGTCGTTAATGAAAATAAGAAAAAGCAATGGCCCCAACGTACTTCCCTGACTTACCCCAGATCTTGTGTAATAGTCACTAGACTCAAATGTACCCACTCTAACAAACTGACGCCGATCACGTAGGTAATTTGAAAAAAACTCGACAAGTTTTGGGGCAAAGCCTATCACCGCCAATTTACGTAACAACATATCATTGTCAACCAGGTCAAATGCTTTTTTAAAGTCGAAGTACGCAGTATCTACCTGCCTACCAGCATCCAACTCAGCATATATATAGTCAAGATGAGCCACAAGATAAGAAGTGGTAGAACGGGCTGTTCAAAAACCGTGTTGACTATCATGCAATAAATTTTGAGTTTGTTTATTAATTTGCTGGCATAAGACAATCTCAAATAATTTTGCAAAGACTAATAAGATTGCAATCGGTCTAATAGACGAAACGTCGTTTTCACCAGCAGTTTTTGGAACCGGAGTTACCCTAGAAACTTTCCAAATGTCTGGATACTTAGAGTGAGTCAGTGTCAAGTTAAAAAGGTACAAGAGCGGACTCTCAAAAGCGGATATGCAATCCGTTGCTTAAAAAACAGGGATACCGTCAGGGCCACCCGACGATCTCGGTTTTAGGCGCCTTACTGCTTCTTTCAGCTTGGTAGTGTCAACAATATTTATAGTAATAGAAGTGGAATCACATTGACTATCCGCGGCACGTACCGCATCGACATGGTTTAGTACAGGTACCTCGTCCTGATACACCGAACTAAAATAGTTTGCAAAAGCGTCGGCTGTGGATTTCCCAACAACTTCAACACCACCGGACGAATAAACGTTCGTACGCTGCCTGTGATTCTTTTTATCCTTAACGTACTCCCAGAACTTGGCTGGATCGTTAATTATATTTTGCTCTATCAGATGTAAGTGCTGCTTTTATGCATTGTCAATCAATTTTTTAACATGCCACCTATAGTATTTGAATAATTCCTTGTTGAACTCTTTACCTTCAGCCTTATACCGTTTCAAATGATAATATTTATTACGTATATTATTTTTAATATTAGCATTAAACCATTTTGGATGTATGTACTTATAATTCGACATATAACGGGATTTAGTAGGAACATATTAACTGATACAATTATAGAGACGGTGATAGAATAACGCAACTGCGTCGTCAACGTCTGCAATTACAAATATATCCGACCAATCTATACTTTTTAATGCCGTGTATAGGCCCAGAAAGTCTGCTTTACGCCGATTCCAGTTTGGAGCAGCTCCCGGGCGCTGAGCCGGTGGTGGAGAGGACGGCGACTGGGCCAGCGCGTCGCACTGAAACCTGAGCGTCACCTCCAGCGGGGGGTGGTACTTATAAATTTATTTATTTATTTATTTATTTATTCTCTCTTACATCTATCTTTACAGTTTCCTAATGCGATAGAGTAACTTATCCTAAGATTTAACAAAAATTATTACCTAAAATCAACAATAAGAATATAATAGAAGTAAATATATAATAAAAGTAAAAGCATTTCCTACCTAAATAAAATACTAACAAAAATTATTACCTACTAACAACAGATTATAAAAATTTAACTATAACTTATTACATATAATGTGACCTTCGTGAATTCACTCAGAGTACAACAAAATATGTCAATTTTATCTTGGACTCTGTTTAGTGTTCTGAGTGCGCGCGTGAGCGGCGCGTGCTGCAGCAAGTTAGTCCTCGCGCGCGGTACCGCCAGCAGCTGCGGCCGGCGTCTGCGATATACGTACCGGTCAGGGACTCGGAGTGCCAACTGATCCAGCACGTCTGTGTTATGTACTCTGCCTATCAGAACTGTGTACAAATAGCGTGCAAGAGTAAATTCCCTTCTAACCCTGATTTCATTGTAACCTACCATACCTAAAATGAACAATGTTGGATACATTAATGGATAGAGTGGATACACTCCATACAGTCGCATGTACAGGTATCTTAAAAATTTATTTTGTACTCGCTCCAGCATAAGAGTGTACTTGTTTTCGTGCGGCGACCAAATCATCGCATTGTATTCCAGTTGGCTCCTAACCAGTGTATTATATAATGCAGTAATTGCGTAAATATTTGTGAAATTATTAACTGTGCGTAGTATGAAACCCAAACTTTTGTAAGCTTTTTTACAACATTTAATGATGTGTTCACGAAAAGTTAATCCTGTATTCATACCCACTCCTAAATCACGAACTTCCTTGACCCTAGTCATGGGTACACAGTCTTCTATCATATAATTATGTACAATAGGGTTGTGGCTACGAGAGAATGTAATTGTGACACATTTTGAGGTGTTAAACTGCAAGTTGTTTTCCTTGCTCCACCTAGTCACCCTATCTATATCACTTTGTAGCCTCGTGCAATCCTCCTTACATACTATAGGTAGGTATAATTTAAAATCATCTGCAAATAATAGGCATTTTGCTTCTTGGACCATTTTGGGGAGATCATTAATCATTATTATGAACTCCAAAGGACCTAAATTACTACCCTGGCTTACTCCAGACCTCGTGAAATATGTGTCTGATCGGTATCCTGCATATTCTACATATTGCTGTCTGTCTGTCATGTAGCTAGCAAAGAAGTTGAGTAAGTGTGGTGTAAAACCAATGCCTGCTAGCTTTCTGAGTAGGATATCATTATCTACAAGGTCAAACGCTTTTTTGAAGTCGAAATAGACTGCGTCGACCTGCCCGCCCGCGTCCACCGTCGGTAACACGTCCGCCATATACGCAAGAAGATTACTGCTTGTACTTCTATTCGGCCGAAACCCGTGTTGTGAATCCGATAATTGTATACCCATTTGATGATATACGCTCTTCTGTATAGCTGACTCAAATATTTTTGCTGGAGTCGACAGGACTGCGATAGGTCTATTACCATCCAGGTTTCCTTTGGCACCAGCTTTCGGTACTGGTACTACCCTAGTCGTCTTCCATCTTTCCGGAAATACTGCTGCTCTCAGGGATTGGTTATATATATGAAGCAAAGGCTTAGCTAGAACAGATCGGCAGTCTCTAAATATATACGGTGGTATACCATCTGGTCCTGTCGATTTCTTTGGCTTAAGTTGTTTAAGGGCGTGCTGTACCTCACTGAGCTGTAACGCGCTAAGGTGTACGCGTGCTGCCGCGTTCTCACTGCCAGCCACCTGTATCGCTGAATTTACATCTAATTTAGCCTTACACGGACTGTACACCGAATAGAAGTAATTGGCTAACTCATGTACTGACTGTTCATTCGTCAGAAGTTCACCGTCTTTATACATTTTCCGAGGACTTCTATTGCTTTTTTTGGAGTTTATATACCTCCAGAAAGATATAGGGTTTTCCTGTAAATTACTTTGAACGATATGCTGATGGTGTGTATACGCTTCTCTTATGCTTTGTTTGACCTTAGCCCTAAATTGTGAAAAAACCTCGTAATCTAAACCTGATCTACTTTTCTTGTATACTTTATGAAGAGTAGCTTTTTGTTGTATTAATCGGATAACATCGGCGGTATACCACTCAGGATACACGTATTTAGACCTACTATAACATTGAATTTTTTTTGGAACACATTGTTCTAATATTTTATTAATAGACTCGTAGAAGTAATCTAAACTCATTTCTAAATTTAATTCATATATGGAAGACCAGTCTGTGGTCTCAATTAAATGGTACAACAAAGGAAAGTTAGCTTTTTTAAAATGCCATTGCGGAGGTATTTTGGTGATGTTTGAAAATGTGTTTGACCTTGAATGCGCGATAGTGTCAGTGTGAGTAAGCGATCGCAAGCAAACAGTTACATCGAGCGGTGGATGTTGTACGTCGACCGGCACCAACGGCTGGGTCGCCCCGCTCACGCGCACACCATCTCCCCGCTCCTCAACCGTGCTCAATACTAGATCTAGACATCTATCATTACAATTGTAAATATTGTTACTCTGAGTGAACCCACAATAAGTCATAAAATATTCAAAATATTGATTTACACTAAGTGGACAAGAGTACATATTGAAATCTCCTAACACTAAAACCTTGTCGTAACTGTTACATAGCTGCTCAATTATTCTAAACATTACCATATATTCACATTCACTACTATTAGGCGGTATATAAACAGCGCACAACAAAAACAAAAACCGGTTTCGAAGGTAGACAGTAGCGCAAACTATTTCGAATATATGATTGTCAATGTTTACATTGTCAGGTATCGTAATTCGTCTCAGTTCGAAACGCGGTGTGGCCACTAAAAACGCGCCGCCTTGTTTGCGTCCATCTGTTCGGTCACACCGAATAATACTATGACCTGGTGGGACCAGCTCACCGTCGTAAATCGACTCATTACAACCTGTTTCCGTAATGATGAATAAATCAGAATCAGATGAAGCAATAGCCAAATAGAAATCGCTTGTCTTCGTTCTAAGTCCTCTCACGTTCTGATAGTAAATTTGTATATTCTTACTATTTTTTGTCACTTTGTTGCTCACGGGTGTTTCGACGAAACCACACCCACTCGCAAAATTCAATATTTATAGGCCAGTGTTCTGGTTGGCATAATACGTTATATTTACTTTCAGGGAGTGCTATAATAAATGAAGAATAGTCTCTTTGAGTCTTATGTTTTATTTGGTCAATCTTTATGGGCACTTCATTTCCACAAATATTTTTAACATACTTTTGTAGGCTTTCAATTGTGGTTTCTATGTCTAACCGCCAAACATGCAGGTACCTTTTTCTCTCTGATCCCTTAATTTCAGTTGAATTCGTACTTTCTCCTTTTTTTACCTCATCGTTGGGATATCTCTTTTTCTTGTTTACCACCGTCCAATTTCTAGTTTCCATTTTATTTTCTTTTTGAATAGTAATATCCGTTAGATCATTTTGTGAATCTATCACAATACATTGTTTGTGCACAATCGGCTCCGTGGGTTTCATGGCCACACTTTTATTATCCGCTGCCTTCTTTTGAGTTTGTTTCTTTGCAACATTTGCAAACGTTAAAACTGACTTTTCCGGCTGCTGGACTGCTGACTGCTGACTTTTCTCCACATTACAAATTGATTCTAGTTCTTCCTTTTTCTTTTCTAATATTTTAATATTAGCCTCTAAAAGATCTATTTTATTTACTTTTTCTTGAACTACCTCCAAAATCTTTTGTACTTTTTGTAATTCATTTTCCGTAACAATAAATCTCTTTTGAAGTAGGTCGTACTCCTTTGCTTGTCTATCTAGTCGACAATTAAAATCATATCGCAACGCTCTTAACTCTTTCAGTATCTCATTTTCTACTACTATAGAATCAACGGTAGTCGGACCGCCGCCGCCACCTCGCTTGATATTGACGTAGCTAGGTGTAACTGGTTCCTTATTCGCTTGCTTGGGTCCTCGTACTGGCGTGTTCAAATTACCACCTTTAGGGATAATGCTCGTGCACTCTGGGCATAGCCATTTACTTCCACTTTCCCCTGTGGTAGCCTCCAGCTTTTCCTTCCCCAATCCAAGACACGCAAGATGGTAAGATTTACCACAATTTTTCTCCGAACACTGCATCCTGAGATCATCACATATTACGGCATGGCAGCCGTCACATTTAGTGCCCATTTTTGGGCTCAAAACACTCAGAGTCACACACTTATTATTTATTTTTAATTCGATTGACTTGCAACACGTCCGTTCCGTACCGCGTAAGTTGTTCGCTCTAAATTAAATTGGTACAAGTACAAGGTAAAAGTAAATTGGTACTAAGGGTTCTGAACCCTCAGACACTAAGACCTGCTCCGGGTTAAAATTGCTCAAGACGAGATCCAACATGCCATCACATTTGTTATACACAATATTATGTTGCTGAAGCCCACTATAGTCACAAAAGGAATTAAAATTAGTCTTAACATTAACGCTACAAGAGTTCAAATTAAAATCTCCTATTATTAAGATATTCAGAGAGGAATATGAAATAATAGCATTTTCAATGCACGTCAAGACGTTGAGATATAGATTATCACTACATTTAGGAGGCAAATAAACGACGCAACATAAAAATAATGGCGAAAAGCAGTTCCATATCAGGCGTATAAGTATCTATATCAGTTACTTGTTGCACTGTATAGCCGTTTCGTACAGCAAGGAGCACTCCTCCACACCCGACGTCGCCTGCGCGGTCTTTACGCACTACTAAATACTCCGAAGTAGATAATTCGCCGTCAGATACGGAACTGTTCAAAAAGGTTTCAGTCAAAGCTATCATATCAAAATTACATTGAGTCACATTATTCCTAAAAGTATTCAATTTTGTACGTAGACCTCTAACGTTTTGATAACAAAAATATAGGTTACGCACTTTTATCCTTGGCGCGAAAGTTCTGACGCCACGGTTTTATACAGTTGTCTTCAGCCCAGTTGTTTGGTGACATAACACTGTCAGCAATTCTCGACGGGACTCCCAGCTTGAACGATGAGTAACGCCCCCTAGGTTTCAGTTCTTCCACTGAGCAATCATTGTTTCCACATAAATAGAATGGATATGAGCACGCACCTCCTCCACTGTGGTACCCTCTTGGACATAGTAGAGATGCAAGTACCTCCACCTCTCAGATGCATGCAGTTTCGTCACTCCCGGCGCTGCCGTACCGCGAAGAACGCCGGGCAATGACGCGCGTCCAGATTTACGTCTCACCTATATCCACTCTTCCGGGTCTTTTTGCTCTTTTTGCTCCGCGCCATCCCGGGGTGCAAGAGTTGCCTCATGGCTCACACTCAAAATTGAAGTTACGTAATCGGAGACTAAAGTTGAAACTGGCGCTAAAGAAGAGATGGGTGCGTTTATTTTTGCAGGTGGATTAGGTTTGCCCGAAGCTCCCTTGTTTTTCTGCTGAGGGCCAGATTTTACATTCGGCTTAGTCTTCCCACTATCTACGTTTGAAGGGTGCTGTTCCGCCGCTGCATAGCACTGCGTTGATACACTATTATCTTTGTCCATTGTTAGGATCCTTTCTTCCAATTTGTCAATCTTACAGCTTAAATTGCTAATTTTTTCAAATACCGAGGCCTTAAAAAAATTAAATTGCTCGTTGAGTAGTGCGCATATTTTCATGGTAAGGCGCGATTCGAAGTCGTCCTGCATTTGTTTTATTTCATGTACTACAAGTGCCGTATTTTGGTGGCACGGGTTGCTCTTTATCACTAATTGCGCAGGACGCTTTCCGTTTCGGAACGTGACATTTTCCGGGGTATGCATCGATACATCGAAGCAATCCCCATCGGCAGTCGTGTCGTGGCTCAACTGCTGGCGCACTGGCGTATGTGAATTATCAAGCTTAGGTATTTTGCTACGGCATTCGAAACATATCCACATCTTTTTAAATTCTGATGACATTGTTGCAAATACTTCTACATTAAAATTGGCACACAGAATATCGTAGTATTGTTTACATTTGGTGCACCTCATGAATGCGCTGTCTTCCATTATAACACCACGGCATCCCGCGCAGTTTACTTGACGTGACGTCATCTCGACCACTACTCATACACTCGACAGCGCGGCGGCCGGCCAGCAACAGTTGACGGTGACTCACAGCAACAAGAGCGCTGCGGGTTGTCGTAGGTCAGTACGTAACCTGCCGGCCTTAGTGCGGAAGATGGTCGGTAGCGCAGAGTCGTGGGACGCGGTGGTGTCCTTCTGCGAGGACGTGATGTCGCAGAAGGAAACTGCGGAACGGGAAAGGGAGATCTCGACTCCCTTTCCCGGCCGCAGAAGGCGCACCGGGCGCAGGAGAAGGGCGGACAACGCCCTTTTCCGGCCCCCATAAATGGGTCCAGGGGCGAGGGACTTGGGGAAGCCCCCGCCACCCCTATTCGATGGACCCGAGGCGGAGGCGCGCGCCCCTGAGGCGAAACACGGGGTAGTTAAACACCTCACTACCCCGTGCAGGAGACGAGGCCCGGACAGACCGGGCCAGCACTAGTGTGGGGCTGCGGAAGAATTTGGATTCCCGCGGCCCCACGCGCACGTGCGAGGAGACACCGGGGTGGTTTTAGCCGGTAAGAGTCCGGCACGCCCCTCCGCCTTTCCCCAGGCGGAGGTAGTCCATGAGGATTTCCCCCCGTAAAAAAAAAAAAAGGTCAGTACTTAACGGCCAAATACAATTTTTTGAAATGTATTTGTTTATAACTTGAATGTTACAACGCGAAATTAAAAACAGAGTTCAAGACTAGATAGCCCAGATCAAAAACTTTAAGAAAATTGCAAAATAGATACTATTAATTTACTTTTTAGCTACAATGCACTTATTTATATGCGGAGCAAACTGTCACAGATGTTAACTGCATCTATATTCATCATCAATATTACAGCCATTCAGAGCCGTGGTTGCTCAGAGACTAACCGCTGCTGTAAATGCCACAGCACGCGAGCAGCCCAGGTCCAATACTCACCAGCACCAACAAATTGTAAATTGCAATTGTAAGTGCTGATTTACCACATGCTTGGCGTTCGAGGAATACTTTATGAGAGACAGTCCGAGAATATTAATAACCATTTTGCAAACATGTAACGTCAGCAAACATATTGAGTCAGAACGGTTGACACTTCCTTGTCCTAAAACCCTTCCACTAATATCATTTCTGAAATAAACTCATCTCAGGAAGCATGTGGACAGCAGTGGGCCACATATAGGCGTTAGCTTTATTTTTTTACTTTTACTGTTTAGGTTTCTATATTCTTTGACTTGCACCAACCGTTAAAGAAGAAATATACTATAATATTACAATATACTAGTGTATCATTATATATGCTACATTTTTATATGTGGTATAGCCATGTTGCAGCTTTTGCCGTCGCACGGATGGGCCGACTCGAACCGGGGTGGTACCACGACCTCACAGAATACCAGAGTGAAGTAGAGGTTTACCTCTGCGTTTTGCTTGGTGATTGCAGGTGGCCGGAGGCCCTTTTTACTGGAAATGAGGCATTTCATCTTAGTCCTCGCGGGTGACAACGCATCTGCATTTTGATTCGCAAAGGAGGATAGATGTAGATGTCTATGGGCCGCAGCAACCACTTACCATCAGGTGGACTGTGTGCTCGTTTGTCACCCTTATCCAATAAAAAAAAATATTATAGTTGTAGCACATCAGGAATGGCGTTGTCTGCAGAGATTTAAATATCGAGACCATCGATGAATTTGTAGCCCGTACTGCGAAACGGTTATACCACCGCGCAGCTAACTGGCTACAACCACACCTACATAATCTGGCACCACTCACGCGCGCCAACCTGACTGGTGACCAATACCACGAGAACTTCTGCGGTCACTGGCCAATGAGGGGAAAACCTGGGACAAGTGAGTGTCCCGACAAAGATTAGATGGCGTAAATTTCCCAATAGTTCAAACTACAAGCTGCTACTGCAGCATCCAGGTCCGGCGGAGTCAGAGGGATATAAAAATGTCAAACTAACATAGTCCATCTACTAACTAATGAGCGGTTGTCATCTCTGAAATTTAAATGGAATACCTCGCTATTAGTAGGAAGGATGCTATTATGACATCTTTTTATAGAATAAGGGTTACAAACGAGCTCACAGTCCATATGATGGTAACTGAATGCTGTGGTCTATAGAAATTTATATCTATTCTCTATTACGAATTACAATGCCGATGCATTGTCACTCTGACCAATAAGATGAAATGCTTCGTTTCTAGTAAAGATAAATTATGGTTCTTTATATTCACCTCCATATGGTGAATTTAGGGAACAAAAACACTTACATACACACACATACAATGAATACAGTATCTTTAAGCTAGTATTTCACGCTGGTATTCAGTTGAGACCGTGGTATTTCCACGGTCGAGCCAACCCGTTCGTACTACAAAAGTAATATAGCTGCACCATGGCTCTACTTCGTTCACAAAATATATTTAACTTCTATTTTCAAACTAAATCTACATAGATGACGTTTACTAATACTTGTAGCTGTGGAAGTTAAAATAACTTAACTGGAACTAATTCCTTTCAAAGTGAATCAGCAATTGCAATGGGACAACTTTACAAATAGCCTTTGGTCGCGCGTTTCTAGAGCGAGTTGAGCTAACTTTGTTTTCTCAACGCTTCTTGTGTGATTCAATGTTGTGCACTCTGTACACTAGGGTATATAATAAAAGATAATTTACATTATTAGGTGTTAATGATTTATCATACATTACATACCTTATGGTTTGAAACAGGGGTGGTAGATTGAACAACGCTATCACAAGGTGAAGAGACGAGTCTGTGTCGCTTTCGTTTCGGCTTTATTGCTCCTTTAAGCACTATGCGCATTTGTATGGATGTTAAGGCGATTAATGCGTGTCAGGATCGTGCCTAATGGAAGTCCGTCTTTGCCTACCTCTTTGGGTGATAGGCGTAAATATTTATGATTATGATATGACATTAATTACATTCTATCAAAAGTCTCCACGATGTTCTCCAAGTTGCCACGCTTGACACGCGGATTAGCAACCGCAGATTATTATTATTTTTGAAGATATAGAGAAGATGCTGCTACCCATTTCCTGTTTGATTTCCCTCTGTCTCCTCTAAACACTCACGAGATGATATGGGCTTGTAAATTCTCTTACGCCGCCACTACACGGCGTTTGCCACCCTCACTTGTATTCAAAACCGATATACCTGCACCGTCGGTTCGATCACTGATAAAAACAAATTCTAATTAACTGTCAGTTTATTCTTTAAAGAGAGTTTTATCTAAACATTAAACCTGAGATTCATACCAAACGCCAAAGTACGAACGTCATTCGCAAATTTTTGCCCCAATTAAACATGTTACAAAGCAAATAATCCCAATTTGCTTAGTAGCATAGCTGTTTCACTTCTGTCCGCGCTCCTTCGGGACATAGATTATATTTTCAAAGTCACGTGTTGTTCTCGAAATAATGTTTAAAGTGAAATTTTCTCGTTCATTTGATTTTTAGAGTACCCATGTAATAATATCCACTATCCCATATCGCCCCGTGGCTGTCGTAAAAGATGACAGAGAGAAACAAACCAGGAAATGGGCAACAGCATCTTCCTAATAACTAAGTACCAAATATACTAAAAATTCTGCGGTGTCTAACCCTCCTACAAAACATAGTAGCTATGTCAAATGAGGCAATCTATGAGGGAGGCCTACGTTCAGCAGTGGACTTTTGATATACTGTTACAGTAAAGACATTATTTTTCTTGATATTCCTTTAATAACAAAGACTCATGAGTTAAATTAAAGAACTTAGATTTATTTACTAACAGTACAAATAAAGTAGCTAAACTTAGTGGCGCAATTATATATGCTCTGAGAGATGACTATATATTTGTCCAATTTTTTTTTCATTTTCTGAGGAAAATATCGGTCAGTGGGGTCTTCGTGCAGTAATGTTTCTAAAGGAATTGTATACGTGACTGTTTGTTGCTGCTAGTGATAAGAGGGTTGTTTTTTTTCTCATCGAAAATTCAGTATAGTCATTCGGCGAGAAACGCCAAGTTACGCCTTACAACATCAGCTATCTGCTAGTGAAAGTCCCATCAAAATCGGTCGTTTCATTTAAGTCGACATCACAAACAGACACTTCAATTTTATTTATTTGTTTAGATGTATATGTAAATCTTAATTCTTGAATTTTTAAAAGATTGTCATCTCAATGTGTGGGCGGGCGTATATTAACTTAATAGAATTACATTTTTTATTACATTACAAACGCTTATTTACAGGCGAAATTTAATATACAAACAGCTGTCTGTATTAAACGCTTCTGAAAATTGCAAATATCACTCATACTCTATATATAGACCGCAACGGTTAAGCCGGTCGCAAGTTGCAACGGCTAAATCCACTTACAATATTGTGAATCCTAGAATTTCTTTAAGTCTATAGCTGTAATTCGAATAAGGAACTTGTCTGAGTTTATTAGAAGCATCATATTGTTTGTTATATCCAATTAACTTCAAAATGGAGGAGGTTCTAAATTTGACCGTAGGTTTTGTGTTTCGAGTTATCTTCGTTAACAATGAACCAATTTTGATGATTTTTTTTTATTTTGGAAAAGAAAATTCCACCCCTAAGGGTGATTCTTTTAAATATAACTATTAAGTCGACTTTCATATTGCGATATATCTAAGTCCACTTAAAAGTAGTAAAATAATTTTACATTCTGAAGTCGGGGCTTTAATTTATGCTGCACAATGTCTTAGCACCGAATTTAAAACGTGTTTGATTATTCTTAATTCTACGAAAATTGTTTTTATTTTGTTTTTACGAATGAATAGAATCAAAAATTACTTTGCGGAACGAAAAGGATTTAATTTTAACTTTAAACAACATTTAACAAATCACTCAAAGTAGATAAGCATTTCTATTCTAGGTACGTTCAATCTAGTAAATGAAGTTTTAATTCAGAGTACCGACAACCGTTGGGGAAAATTGCAATTGGTCATAGCTATCAGATAATGGCCACGTTATCCTAGAGAAGCAACGTAAAACAGGAATTTCTTTTTACTGCTAATCATACATTCCATATTAGTCTTCAGGTGTGAGAATACACCTGAATTTTGATTATTAAAAAATATATAATATTGAGTCACAGTTGCCAACTACTTTATGTGAACTGTTTGTTTTCTTGTCAATCTAACTTCTTAAAGGTGAAGTGGCACCTGCATCCATCTGCCTCTATATCATATTTTCACAGATAATATCTTAGAAGTATTTGATATAAAATGTTCCCAATCCTACTTTAGGAGAGGCCTATTTTGAGCAAGGTAATCGTCTCTTACGATGTTAACGAGACAAATGAGCTGACGGATCTCTAACGTCACTACCACATGCCATTTTTCTTACTGTAGTATTATTTTTCCTTAACAGAATCTGAACTCTTTATCAGTAACAAGATGTAATCTGTTGAAATAACTGAACCGTAAAGGTCTACAAAGTAAAATGTATTCTTAAAGTTTTCTAAGAGATTGTGCAGCTGCGCCAAGCTCGAAGAGTTTGACTAGAGGATATTTACCATCCGTGTAAGCGCAAGTCGTTGGAGGTTTAACAAAAATTGTATGTAAGTTTCTGTACGCATAGATTTAAACACAGAAATTTTAAAATATTTATCGTTTTATAGGGTATTAAATTGTTTTTAACAGTTACCTGATGGTAGACGAAGAGTGTGCGCAGGTCATGCCTTAATTCTTTCCTCCTCTTTCCACTATCTCGATCCAATATTTTTAATTATTCAAGATAAAAAAATGTGCAAGAAATATTTTGATATCGACATTTCAACCAAACGGTTTCCATCTTTAGTAATGTGTACAGCAAAGGAGTGGAACTATCTACTAGTAAATTAAAGTTGGTAAAAATTACCATGCGTACATCCTCTCGATAAAATAATAAAATCAGGTGGTACTACTTTGCGGAAATCTATTATATTAAAGTTGGTAAAACCGACCTTGCGTACATCCGCTCGATATAATAAAATGATTAGTCTTACCTAGTTTGAAGATCACCTTCCTCCCTCCCTCAATTGCGTGCACTATCATTGTCACCACTGATCCCAACACCACTACTTCCAACAATACTACACTACGAAACACACCTATTCAAAATGTAATATATAATACGACACGTGTTTCGCCTCTACACGAGGCATATTCAGGTAATCTAGACTCTGCGGTGACTGACCGCTAAGTGAGCGGCGAGTCAATGCAACTGTTATTTATACAGCTCGCTGACGTTAATTTTGCGCCCAGATGCAATGGAAAGGGCTACTCTCCGGAAAGCGAGCAAAGGAGGTGGTGAATGCTCTAAACGTACCACGACTGCCGGCTGTCGTGGTTATGTGGGACTCGCTGCGACTAACCTAACCTATGTGCCTACCCACTAAACACCACCTGTGAGACTGGCATTGGCTTTTGTGGCCTTTCTGCCGAATCGGAAGTGACCCTCTTTAGGGAAAAGGAAGCACAGGCGGCAAGGAGCCGCTAAGAGGGGAGCCTAACTAAGGCAAATTAAGGGCGGGTAGAAGAATCGGTCTGAGTCGCCAGGAGGTGGTTTAGGTCGGCCGAAAGCTTGTTTGGGAGGTCCGTGAGAGAGTTTCTCGGTCTTCGGACTCGATAGCAAAAGGAGAGTGGGGCTGCATAGGAAGCTGCCTCACGAATGAAATAATTAGAGTGAGACTCTGAGGCTTTGAAGAAATTCTCAGAGAGTATTTTTAGAAATTGCTGGACTGTGGGGAGCTCTAAGTCTCGATAGAGGTTGGCGTTACGGACATACCAGGGTGCGTTCGTAGCCACACGACAGAAGTAGTTTTGAACTATTTGGAGTATTTTAATGATTTTGGGATTAGCGTGAGCAAATATGGGGTCCGCGTAAGTCATAACTGGTCGAATACAGACCTTATAAAGGGTTCGTTTGTTACGGAGGGACATTTTACTGTGTCGACCCAGCATACTATTGAGCCTAGTCAGATAGACACGTGTGTTGCGGGTTACTCTGTTGACATGGGGTCCGAAGGTGAGCCTCGTGTCAAGGGTGACACCTAAATATTTAGCTGGCAGCTGCTGACGCAACCGCTCCCTGTTTAAGTAACAAGCGACTGCGTCTATCACCACCAAAAACGTCAAATATACGGTCAATCACCAACTGCCGTTCGCAGCCGCTTCTAAAATTAAAACAAACCGCCGCTGAACGCCCGCCTACCCTCCAACTACGCAACCAATCGCCGATCACCGTGAAAGTGACAAACGACCATATTGCGAGGCTGACTGTTATTAAAGAGCAGGCTTAAAGATATTTAAGAGAGGTGAGTTAGAAACATTTGCTTGTTCATTCAGCAGTGCGACGCTACTATTATTATTTTTTTTAATATCTCTAACTCTTCCAGCACACAACATTGCTACCTTTTATTACACGTATGAAGACTTTAAAGAAGTGGTCGTTGGGATTTATCGGGGTTGCAATTCCTGTGCGCGGCTAAATGCTCTTTATAACGTGTTCAGAAGTTGCAACCAGTCTGACCCACGTAAACGGCGTGGCAGTCGTACAATCTTTTTTCACGTTTGACGAATATCCAACTTATCTTTATTATTACAGATGTTCCTTAGATAATTGTTTGTTTCGTACACCACATAAACACCGCTTTGTCGAAGAGTATTAGCTACTTTTTCAGATATGGGGCCTAAGTAGGTTAAGCTACTCACATATCGACGAACACTGAGGTTGAACTGCGTACAGAGTGTTGCGAACAACATGCTTTTGATGTTTTTTAATTAAATTGTTAAAGGGATTTTTTGAAAAACGGTTACAATCCGCTATTTATAAATTACATTAAACTATTCTAAATAACTTTCTTCACTTAATGGGACAGTGAACAAACTATTAATATAACAATAAAAGCGACTAATTTATGTTGCCACGGATAACACGATGACGTGGAAATGACCACGTAAGTATGAGTTGGCTTTTGAAAAATTTGTAAGTAATGTGACGAATTTTTATAATCTACCAGCGTCTGTCTTTGGGTCCGATTAAAATCTGAGTAGATTCAGGCCAAGTGTGAATATATTTTTGTTAGACTAAGGTAATACGATTTGCCATCTAGAGCTTCATCAATACTTACCACCAGATAGGATTATAGTCGAGTATTGGCTTAAATTAAGCTAAATGCACTACATCGTGAAACATAAAGAATACTATCGCTACTTAGTAGGAGTTGAGATCTTGGAAAATGTATGCCATTTTTAACTTTTTCTTTTTGTATATATTTCTTAAAAGTATTTTATATTAAGCTACTATTTTACGCTGATATTCTATGAGAGCTTGGTCCTCCCAGGCTGAACCAATCCATTCTTGCTACAATCAATATATATCTGCAGCCATATTTGGTTTGGTATCTCTCTTTTCCCAACATCTAGCTGAGGCATAAACGGAAAAATTTTGTAAAATATGTTTAGAGACCAAATAATACTTACAACTCATTAACTCTTTATGGCTTCTTCTTTTAACTTCTTTAACTCGTTATGGCGTTATTTTTTTGAGAGTTGTTGCACAAATAAAAGCCAAAGAAGCCTTTGTCTAGCTTTGGTTACTTTTATTTTTGCTTTTGCGGGCGTGTGATAGGAATAAAATATTTATTAAAAGCATATCTTTTGAGGAACTTACGTAAGGCAAGATATTTATGTGTACGTACAAATGACAAGATACATTAGGGTTAAAACTTAGAGGCATCTTCGCTTCGCGGTCACGTCATAGCTTTCGCGAGTATTTTCCGAAGCCGCTTAGGGTATTTCCTGTATCATTTACAGTGTAAACCTGGAGAAAATATTGCATGGTATCTCTTGATACTATTTTTTTTGTATAGTAATTTTTTAATCATAATTTTTTATTGCCCGCGTTAATAAGATAACGTAATGTACGGAGCCGTAGTAGCTATGAGTTAAGTGCTCGCCATCAATGCGAGAAATCTGGGTTCGATGCCTTCCGGTACCAATGAAGAAGGTAATTGCAGTTTGAAGTGCTAATTTAACAAAAAAAAACATTAAGAAAACATTTTATATAAAATCTATTTTATACTATTTATCCTATAAAAAATCCAAGTTTGTTTATATTTTACCTGTTTATGAAGCGCATCACATTATCTTAACGTAACATAAGCACTTGCTTTGGAGACACCCAAATTGTAATCTGATGAAAATATAGACAGCGGCAAAATATTTTTCCACACGTTCTTGAAGAAAAAATATAGGTACTATTAGTTTTTTTAATAGATATTTAACTATTCTAAGCCAGTGTTTGTCCCCCCACTCCGCTAAATGGAGAAGAAGCCGAAGATGGTGAAGCGCAATAGCTTAGCTTGACAAAAACCTATTCACTCTTATAAAACTCTCATAAACAAATCACATGAAAAAAACTGTCTGGAAAGTTATTGGAATATAAAAATGACAAAATATTGAACACTTATTAAACTAGTGATTCGCTATGGCTTCGCATTGGTAATTACCAGTAGATAAGAAACAACGAGGTGACTCTATAAAAATTTCATCAAAATCGGTTAAGCCGTTTGAGACGAAAAGAATTACGAACACACGCACACCAGAATTTTATATATAGATGTCATCATTCTACTTTGAATAAAGTTTAAAATAATCTTTAAAATTTACCTCATGCTTCCTGCAAAATATTTCCATTTAACTTAAAGGCAAAATAAACTTGATATACGTATTATTATGTCCCTCACAGATACAAAGTCATACGGAGTTTCTTAAGAATTCTGAACTCAAGGACTTCCTTGGTTCACTGGACGTCGTTACCGACTTTGTACAACTTAGTCATTCGTAAACTTAAACTTCTCTTCTGGTCTTGTTGAGAAACCCTAGGTGCTACAAGTCTGTAATTTCGCATAATTATAGATATTATTCATGCCTAAAAAACTGTGAAATAAAATCATAAAAAACACTTACTTTAGGTACTTCCCAAACAAGTAAATGGTGAACGATTTTTTTTTTACCCGTCTATTCCTATTATGTGAGGTATCGTTGGATAGCTTTTTTAAAAACATTGCGGGTGTGGAATAACTTCTTTTCGATTCAGGGGTTCGTTTGTGAAATATTTATTTTTAAAGTGGTATCTTTCATTAGAGTGATCTGTCCCCCCCCCCCCTCCTCCTCCCCACTACCAACTAAACGGCTGTTTTTGGAAATGTAAAAAAAATTAACTTCATTATATATGCTACTATCGTGTATACACACGATAATAGGATATATAATGAAGTTAAAAGTAAAACTATTAAAGCGAAGTAGAATTAAAAATCCAACGAGTAATAGTCAACCAACTTATAAAATGCACTTGGATTAGTAAAAAGTTCATTACAACTCCATAGAAAATGATCTAAAACTAGCTGTACTATAACTTTGTAATTTTATTGCAAACTGTTAAAATAAACATTTTATATGAAGAAAACGACTTATTTGCATTTACTACTATAGCTTTACTTTTTCATTTACGAGATAGGCAGGGAGGATCTTTCTTACTTACTACTACTCTCACTTATTTTTAGTTGGTAGTTATTGTAGGTCTCATTCAAAATATGCATACAATCATATAGCCACTCATACACTTTTATTATTAGTCTTAGCCTCATATTAGCATTAGCCTTATATATTCTTGGTGTGGGTGGGGGATCTTAGGATAATTTAAGGCAGTGGTGGTTTACGTGACGGTTCTTTACGGTCATATATGTGTATCTTAGGGTTATAATATATAGGGGAATATATAGATAGATAATTAACTATGATCATCCTTGCATGTGAATGATTTGATGTAAATTGTATTATTTCTAAAATCTTAAAGTTTAATTTAATCTTTTTTTAATACCACTTCCTATAAGTCTAATTTGAAAATAAGTCGTTCAGTTACGATATTCCCATTTGGGTCCATTTTTAGTCATTATAGCGGTCAAACCGCGAACTCACTATTATTCCGTCCGTATTATCATTATTATTCATCAGTATTATTCAGTCCGGATCATAACTTACAAGACGAAGCCAAACTCGGCACACCTAGTTTTATTTATATGGAATAAGGGTTACAAGCGAGCACACAGTCCACCGATGGTAAGTGGTTGCTGTGGCAATAGACATCTTCTACACCTATTCTCGGTTGTGAATCAAAAAGCAAATGCGTTGTCAGCCGTGAGGACTAAGATAAAATGCATCTTTTCCAGTCAAAAATGTCTCCGGTTCTCTACACTTACCATACGAAACACAGCAGCATTAAGCTGCTATTTACGGTGGTGTTCTGCGAGAACGTGGTCCTGCCCCTGTCGAGCAACCCATTCGTTCTACAAATATACAATTAATATAGCTTCAGCCTGGCTCTACCACGTATAGAGTACTACTCTTTGAGAAGTTCCAGTAGCAGTCATTGAAGTGCACCGCTAGGTAGGTGCCTAGTTTGCCTTAAGGATAATCCGCCACTGTCCGGAGGTAAGGTCTCGTCATAACTAACAAAACGAAGCCAAACTCGGAGCACCTAGTTCTTCTCTTCGAGTAGTCCCAGTAACATTTACCGAATTAAACCGACAAGTCCGAGGGTAAAATCTAGTCATAACTAACATAACGAACACAATCTCGGCACCCCTAGTAGGACTCGGACTCGGACTCGTCGAGGAGTTCCAGTAGCAGATACCGAATGTGAAGGAGTACCCTTCAGGTTACTCACTAGAAGTGCAAGATGTATAAGTATATTTATATATACATAAATTGTACTTACTTTTAGCGAAAGAAAATATTGTAATAAAATATGTGATTATAGAGTAATAACCTTAGTCAAGTATGTACCTATCAAATTTGGTTTTTGGAATATTATGTATAAATACAGCCATCGATATTTATGTTGCCTATTTCAGCTGTTGTAAGCAAACGATACAGTAATATATTCACGAAGGCGGCCAAGTATTTACGGTTTTATAAATTCCATGGCTACCCACATGATGGATTAAGAGATTAAAAAATAGATTGAGTTAAATCAATTGACATTTTCAAAAATTATTGAATTAACCCCTCAACGCCGACTTCATAAATCTACACCGTTAGCCACTAAAACCGCTTTTTTATGCACAATAGCAATAAATCAATTTGAAAAGGAATTATTAAGTTCAACAATCATTTAAATTTCTGACAATGTGCTTTCTATGTCATTTATATGTTCAATATGATTGTTAGATTTCATGCGATAAAAAGTTGGAATCTTAATTTTTATGCGCGAGGAGAACATACATATCAGTTTTGCCCTTAAGGCATGCAGTATAAATATTATATAGCTTATGTTATTTTCAGAAATAAGAAGAATCCAATGATACCCCTAATTTAAAATCCATCAAGACATTTAGGCTAAAGAGCGTGACAAAGAAATAGCCATACATGATACAAACTCTCGAAAAACATTACGGTCCTTCTCGGGTAATCGAACAAAGAGACTATCAGTGGCATCGTTTATCAATTTGAAAATCTCTTATTATATGGTGTGAGTTAGCACAATAAATGCTACCTGTATTGAACAGTCAGCTATTGTTTTTCTGTGTCAGCTATTTTTCCTCAGGTTTGCAATTTTCTTGAATTCAATATGTGAAGACGTTACGTACTGATAGGGGGATTTTTATTGCAATGTTATCAGCTCATCTGAACGTGTTTTGTTTCCGAGAGCTGATTATAACGTCCGAAATATTGTTGTTTACTAAAAATACGAGAAAGACCGCAAGTTCACTTATGTAAATCTTCAACATCATCGTCATTACAGCCATCAACAGTACATTGCTAAGCAAAGGTTGCCATGCTTGGTACAACAGGTTGCAACAGCAACTTTTTTTGTTATTTTGAAATATTTGTTTAATTTCTCTTTGTCATATGTCACGATACCCACAGAAGTCCAATGACGATTTAAAAATATTTATTTAAAAATTCACAATATAAATATAAGGAGAGACCCATAGTTAACCGCAAGCAATAGGCAACACTCATTGCTTGTTTGATTTTTTGGAGCAAGTGATCTACCAGTACCCCCCCCCCCGCGTACCAGTATGAGGTAGTGCGTATACTGAACTGGAAAGGAAGAGGAAACTGATCAATGGCGAGTACACCACTCACCTTCGACATGTCTACGATATAGTCCTTATGGCAGACTCGCTGGAGGACTTAAGCACTATGGTCATTGACCTCAATAGTGTCTCCCAACGGATAGCCTGGAACAAATAGTCTGACTAGGTAAGTCCAAAGGGCAGTGTTCGGGAGATTACGTCACATATTCTGGTCAGGTATACCTCAAAACTGCATTGTGCAACCAGTGCGTGTTGCCAGTGATGACCTATGGATCTGAGACGTGGTCTTTCACTGCTGGCCATATGAGAAAGCTAAAAGTTGCTCAGCGAGCTATGGAGAGGGCTATGCTTGGCATTTCTCAGCGTGATAGACTTAAAAAGGATGATAGAAACGAGACATCCGTAGTAGAACCAGAGTAACCGACACAGCCCAAAGGATTAGTTGGCTGAAGTGGCAATGGACCGGCCATATAGCTCGAAGAACCGACAGCCGATGTGGAAGAAAGGCTCTCGAGTGAAAGCCTCGTCTCGGCAGGCGAAGTGTAAGGCATCCCACCGATAGATGTAGTGACGACCTGGTAAGACATGCAGGTGGCTCGGGACCGAGCTTTGTGGCATTCCTTGATGATGACTGTTATATTTGTAAAAATACGGAAATAATACATATCAAGTAATATCAGCAACAGTAGGTTAAGGTGCGGTTGGGGTGGCCCTTGGTTCTTGTTTACCCTTTAAGTGTTTATCAAAATTTTATAAACATGAGTCATTCATTGCAGTTTATATAATTGATATGCTGTACTAAAAATTAATAGCCGCCCTGAATGTCAAATCTGCCGTTTGGTTTAATAATGTTTTCTAGCCATGGTTTGCTGACCAGTTATCTATTTTTGCTGCTAGATTACATTTCTCCCTAAATAATACCTACAAAAATAACGCAATATCATTAATTAAGCACAATTCAACATAATTAAGTCCAATATTGAGACGTGGAATTAATATTAACTCGATATTCAATTCTTGGCTTGTCACGCAAACCGAATTATAATATTGTAATTAAGATGCAATACAGAAGATGATCATTAAATAAATGATGAATGTTACCGAGTAGAATAATTTCCAAACTAATAGACGACGCAAATTCAGTTTAGACGGGAATCGGGGACTCGGCAAATATTAAGTTATTATAATTCCTGATACCCAATTTGATTTCCGGTAATCAAGTGCGTCTTCTAGAGATAGTTACTTGGATAGATAAAGATTATAGTAGTAGTTTTATAAATTGCCTTTCGCAGCAAATAATAGCAATTATATTAAAGTTGGCAAAAAATTACTTCGCGTGGATGTACGCGAAGTAATTTTTCTCGATAAAATTAAATGATAAGTTTTACCCTGTTTGAAGAGCACCTCCTGCCTCAATTGCGTGCACTATCACCATCACCACTAATCCCAGAACCACTACTCCCAATACCACCACACTACGAAACACACCTATTCAATATGTAATATATAATACGACACGTGTTTCGCCTCTACACGAGGCATATTCAGGTAATCTAGACTGCGGTGGATGACTGCTAAGTGAGCGGCGAGCCAAAACAACTCCTATTTATACAGACTGCTGACGCAATCGCTCTCTTCTTAAGGAGCGAGCAACTGTGTCATTTGAACGTGTCACGTTATAAAGAGCATTTAGCCGCGTACAGGAATAGCAATCCCGATAAGTCCCATTTTGCTAAACATCTTTTGGATACTGGACACAACCTAGCCAACGACCACGCCTTTAAAGTCTTACATACGTGTAATAAAAGGCTGCTACTGTGTGTGCTGGAACAGTTAGAGATGTTAAAAGTAATAATAGTAACATTGTACTGCTGAATGAATAAACAAATGCTTCTAACTCACCTCTCTTGAATATCTTTAAGCCTGCTCTCTTATAACAGATAGCCTCGCAATATGGCCGTTTGTCACCTTCACGGTGATCGGCGATTAGTTGCGTGGTTTGAGGGTAGGCGGGCGTTGCGCGGCGGTTTGTTTTTAATTTTACAAACGGCTGCGTAAATCCGGCGGTGATTGGTCGCATGTTTTATCGCATGACGCAGTTGCTCGCTCCTTAAGGGGCTACTCCATGCGAAAGACCTTGAGCTTGAGAGATTTGGTCCACTGCGCCGACTCGCTACAATATATCGCGTAAGAAATATGTAAGACGCCACCTACTGTAAGAACGTAGTATTATTTTTTCAACATCAATAAACTATTTTATGAAAATACACACAGCGTACAACAATAAATTTATTTTAATTTTTTTATTCGGTATATTAGTTGCATTATATTAGAATTAGGTATTGTTATATGTTATCTAATTATGAAATTTTATAATTAATTATATATTAAAAATAAAACATTGAAAAATGTGAGTATAAGAGATACCTACTCACTATAGGTAAATAGATAGGTAGCTCACCTTTTGTACAAATATTTGGTGCAATAAAGAATAAATAAATAAATAGGATGTTTGGCAGATGTGTTTTTGATAATTGTTAATTTTTACGTGTCACGTATTGAAAAATAACACACCTACCTACTCATTTTTGAACTGAGCACCTTGTAACTTAGCCTGCTTATTACTTATGCTGGCTGATATTATCCTCACCCCAATGATTGATGAGGATGAAAAAAAAAACATGTTTGTTTTTATTTTTATTCAATTTTACTTCTACATACATAATTATATTTCTTTATACATAAGGGTAACTTTAATAAAGGTAATACAAAAATCTACAAGAAGTATAAGGGTTCAATCTTTCTATTTCAATTTTGAAAAACGTTACCCCCACACTAAGATTTTCTCCTGTGTCGTGGAGGCAGTTTACAAACATAAATTGCACAAGGACAAACATCCAGACCCGGAACAATTATTTGTAGGCCATAAAATACTTGTTCCGTGCGGGATTCGAACCCGCGGCGCCCAGCGCAACAACTGCTTGCTAAGCCACTGCGCCACGGAGTCGTCGCCGGGTAATAGCTAAAGTGACCATACGTCCCGTTTTGAACGGGACTGTCCCTTTTCTCAGTCACCTATCCCATTGTCCCCTAACAAAGCTCCGGGACACAAAATTGTCCCGTAACTCGTTGGATGGAAGTATTTAATGTCAACAATCTTCAACATAATTTTTTTAATCGAATATATTTATGTCAACCTGGTACAAATGCTCCAGTAGAAAGAGTATTTTTCTATTTTGAATAAATTGTGGACCTCTGAAAAAAACACTTAATGTTTCAGTTCTAAAGGCGAAGTTGTTAACAAAGGTAACAATAAAAAACTTGACCAGAATTTTATTCTTGTTTAAAATCATCACCAACTTTATAAAAGCAAATTTAATTCACTGACTAATGTAATTAATAATTAAAAAAAATGTGTTGCATTTAATAATTACCGCCTATACTGAATATAATTTTATAGTGAACACTTATTGTATAAAGTTATAGTTTTCAGAGTATAAATAAACCCATGTCCTGTTTTGAGTTAAAAAATAAATGGTCAGTTTAGTTTTTTTTAGTTAAATTTAGTTTATAGAGGTTTTTAGGTTGTAATTAATTGATGCACGGGTAGGTATTAGTACCTACTTAGTAAAAGTAGGTAACTATTTAGATTAGTACCTTTTATCTAATCATAATACCTACATAGGTACCTATTGCGATTAGTTATACTGGGTAGGTATATTAATACCTACTTAGATACTTTTTACCGAATTAGGGTCGATGCCCCTAATACCTTTCATGCCCCTAATTCCAGTCTTTTCGCCTTTTTACTCCATAAATAAGATTTCTAGTAGTCTTAACTACAAATATTGTCATCTAAAAAATTCTTTGTACCTAGAGGAAAGTATATTTATTCAAATATTACCTCGCAGTTTTAAACCTAACTGTGTTAAATTAAAAATCAAAACACATACGCAACGAAAAACGATCATTTTTCTAATTATTTGACAAGTTATGATACCGGTAAAATTATGCTTACTTTACATTGTCTCATATATAGGCTTTTTGATTTGTATGAATATGACTATAGACATAGTACGCGTAAGGCAGTTATTTTTGTTTGAATTTACAAGTTATTTCGTTTCGTTTAGTGAAAATTAATGGGGTGTAATTAGATATAAGAAATGTGTGGAGTGCATAATGTCAGCCGCCCGGCTGTTATTTGGTTTGACGTACCTAATAAAAAGTACCTAATTTCAGCCACGTAATATAAATCAGGGCAGCCATAAACTGGAATAAATACCATTAATTAGATCATAACTTACTTTATAGCTAAGGAAGTTATGATCAATTCGTCTGTTTTAAAATTGGTTTCAGATTTTAAAGTTTAGCAAAAGATGTACTAGCTTTTCTCTATGACATTCGGGGTATATTAAGAACACCTTATGATCTCAATTATTTTTTTAAAAAGAAGAAAAAAACAAGCAATAAATAATATACTATAATATTTTATCATAAAACTATAACTTAGTAATACTAATTATAACTTAGAACATAAATGAAAAACTCATAACTGACTTTTATATTATATATAAGATATTGTGGTTGGGTATTAGGATTATTTTTAACTGTATACTATACTGATAATATTGAATTAGCCTTTTATAGTGTAAATTATAATATTTGTCGAAATGTTAATTATGGATTCGAACCTTACATGCTAATGGTGCTTCATTTTTTTATTTGCATATACTTCAAAGAAAATACACGCATAAAGCATCATCGCCCAGTAAAAAACACAACAAATATATGTACAACTAATACGAAAAATTATACCCAAAACAAACAAATAATACTACCTATTAATAACCTAATAAATAAAAATAATAGTATCGATTAATAAGACGACGTCAGCGAGCATGTGCGCTGGCTGACGTCGTGACAAACGACACGGGTTTCACCTTCAAGAGCTTAGCGCTCACTGACTCCAGCAAGCCCGTGGGCAGTGAATACGCCCAGTTTTTAAAATAATTTCTTCATAAAATCAAACTTTGGTCTTTTGAAAAAAATTTCATGATAGAAATGTTCATTAATAAATTGCCTTTCCACTGGTGTAAATCGCAAACTAAAATAATACTTACTTTACGAGGAGATGCATATTATTAATAATTATTTCACATTTATGTGTGTCGTTGTAAGGAGATTCTTTTAATATTTATTCCTTTAAAAAAATTGGATATGACTTTTATGGAATCAAGATATGTAGAAATATAATGTGTTTTTTATTAGTTGATATATCTTTTAAATAAAAAGTAAATAGCTATATAACAGTATAGACTAGCGCGACATTTTGCTCAACCTGCGCTTTAAGTAGAAAGCGGTTGCGTCAGCGGTCTGTATAAATAGGAGTTGTTTTGGCTCGCCGCTCACTTAATGGTCAGCCACCGCAGAGCCTAGATTCCCTGAATATGCCTCGTGTAGAGGTGAAACACGTGTCGTATTGTCGTCGGTGGTGTGTCTTTTCTGGTGTAGTGGTGTTGGGAGTAGTGATGGTGGGATTAGTAGTGACGGTGATAGTGCACGCAATTGTGATGAGGGTGGGAGGTGCCCTTCATACTAGGTAAGACACATCATTTTATTTTATCGAGCGGATGTACGTGAAGTAATTTTTTGCCAACTTTAATATAATGTATTTCCGCAAAGTAACGCCTGATTCTATTAATAAATAGCAATTATGACAGATCCTCTCTACGAAAGAACTGGCCAAACACAACAGTAGATTTTATTTTCGACGAATAATTGAGATTAAGAATATTAAGACCAGAAATAAATGATGTATATTAAGTATGTAACCTTTATCGATATATTAATTATTTTGAGCCCCCATCAAATACGAAGAAGGGACTCAATTCAAATATGTGGTTTTATTTTTTATTTATTCTACTCTATGTTACTGTCAGTATTAAACCATTAACGTTTAACCATTAACCATTAACGCATTAACGATTTTTTTGTTGAAGGTGGAAATTTTCTTTAAATTTCTAGTATCCTACAAATTATAAGGGAAGTTTAACCTTTAAGGGTGGTTTTTTATATAGAAGAGAGGGTAAACGAGCATGCGGCTCACCTGATGGTAATGTAGACCGCCGCACATAAGCAACCGCAACGCCGGGGGAATAGCAAAGCGTTTCTCGCCTTTTAAAAAGAAAAAATCGTTGCTTGAAGGTCCCTAAGTTGTATTAGTCCAGCAAAATCAACGGTGCTAAGCGATCCCACAAAGTAGTCGTTGGTAGAAGAAAGCTCCATATAAATTGCAGCGTGGTGGACAACCAAAATACTCTGACGGTGTAGATAGCATCGTGTTTGTGTGAAAATGCGTCTAAAAATAGGGAATAAAGTTTTCCTCATCCTTATTCAATGCAAAAGGGTAAAAAGATAACTTCTAATACAATGTATAAGCCTACTGTGTGCAAAAGCCTATTGTAAGTAAAAGAAATAATAATTTTACTTAAATGTGTCTGAATTTGTTCGCGCCACTTTGCAACAACCGCCTAACGTTTATGAGATTTGTTAATTGTTATGTTTTGCAAGGCCCATTTCCGGGTTTCCTGTCTACCACCTTTTATACCTAGCATGTACTTACTTAATGTGGCCTTTAAGCAACCGCAGCACTCTGTATGATATTTAAGTGAATGTAATTTTTGGAGAAGAAAATAAATGTAGAAGCAACAATATCTTATCTTATCTATTATATAAACGCTAACCTCACCTGCACGCGGCCTAACCTGCTTATTAATGGCTTCATTTTTTTCTTCTTCTCCTTCAGCTTGTAAAAGTCCACTGCTGGTCATTGGCAGTTCCTTTTGCAGAGAGAATTTGTCTTAATCGCCACGTTTGACAGAATGATTGACCAATGCAATACCAAACGTCTCGCAATTTAGACGTTTTTGCCCGACGTCCGTCTAGAAATTTTACATCTTACGTAATTAAGATATTTATTACAGATGTATCATATTCCATAATCGCCATTTAATAAACTAGAAAAGGATGATGGATTACCTTACGCCACCATCACACGATAAATAATTACAACAGTCCTTTAAAAACTCAAAATTCTGAAGACCCACGATGATTGCTTCTTTGATTCTAGTATTAAAACAAACTTTTTTAAAGTATGTTACTTTCAAAAAACTTTGGTTTCAAATCGTAATATTCATATCTAATAATTATATAATATTGTAATATTAGTATCGCCGCGACTTTCCACGGGTGATTACTAGATCTCCGCACTGGCTTCACCTACCGGGTCAAATGGTAAATTTAAAAAATTCTCAAATGAACTTAATCAAATTCACAAAATTTTATAAAAAAAGGTCCAGCCATTTAGGAGGAATTCAGTCACATACGCACACAGACAGAAGAATTAAGGCCAATTTTTTATTTTTTTTTCAATAATCTTCAAATATTTCAGATGAAATATAGCCTGGATCTCTCCTGGCATTGCTTTCTCTGTTCGGAAACTTTCACCATAATCAGTTCAACTATTTCAAAGAGTGACCCGGACAGAGACACATTTTTTAAAAGTGGTTATTTATGTCTTAGTAGCATGCAAATAAACATCGGAGCTTAATAAAGGTCAGTTGTTTTAATATTACAGAAAGATACTTCAATTTTATATATATATATGTGTGTATATATATATATATACTAGCTGACCAGGCAGACGTTGTTCTGCCCTTTCCGAACGACCATTTGCTTTCCCAAAAAAAGTCCTGAAATTAGCAATAAAAAAATTGAGGGTCACTTATCGGGATAAAAACTATCCTATCTTTCAAGTTGGACCAAACTGCACACAGTCTGCAATTTTTTTTTAAATCGGTTCTATTTGTTGAATACTTACAGCAACACGTGGTGGTTATACTACTAAATTGTAGCTTATATTAAACGTTTGTATTTTTAACATAGCGCCATCTATTAAATATTTACTCAATCCAGTCAACAGATATCGTCATCTGACAAAAACAGAATCGTTTGGAGCTAACAGATAATTGTGACTGTCAAATAATAGACAAATAATTTTCAATAAAATAAAATTGTATTGCGACTATAAATTGAGATGTAAGCTATCCTATCTTTTAAGTTGGACCAAACTGCACATTGACCAAAAATTTCATTGAAATCAGTTCAGTCGTTTAGGAGTCCATCGCGGACAAACAACGTGACACGTACTTTTTATATATAAAGATATATACACACATAGATATAAAGATTACCTTCGCAGTATTCTGTTTCATAACTTCAACAGACGATTCTGTAGAAAAATAAAATGTTTTTAATTTAGTTAAGTGACCGCCAGGTTTAAAAACCTACTTAAGCTCTGTTACCTCTCCGACGTACTGGAGAACTCTTAATTAATGAACGTGTAATTACAACTCTCCTTGTTTTTAATCCAAGTCGCATGCAGTGAAGACTTCAGTGTTATTTACAAATATTTAAGTTTATTGTGGGATAAAAATGTTATGGTGGAGTTTTATTTAATAGAAAAGGAAACAACGAGCATGCGGCTGACCTGATGTTGAATGATATCGACCTCCCATGAAAACTGTATACTGTAAAACCAAAGGAATTGTAGGTGCATTGCCAGCCTTTTGGAAGGCGTAGGATCTTTTCTTGAAAGTCCTAAGTCCTATTGTTACGAGGAAACTACTAGCGACAGAACATTTATGTTGCCGTGTATAAAAATTCCCCATAAAGGAAATTATTTTTTTAGCCACACAGCCAGTTGCTGCAAGTTATTCCATCTTAGTCCTCAGGCTAAAGCTTATACACTATCACAGCGTATAACCAGTACCCTCTTTTTAAAGTTAGTTGCAATTGTCTATGGGGTATGTAAACTAACCTTAAAAAAACTGTATCCTGTACAGGAGAAAAAGCTAGACATAACGTTTAAAATTAAAAGACTAAGACTAAATACTAAATGATCATGATGAGACCGGTAGAAACATAAGGTTAAAGAGTTATCTATTCCGTTAAAATTACATTGTATAATACAAAACCCTCGAGTTGAAAATGGGGAGCATCACAATTTCAAAGTAGTACGTGGTAGTGCGCTTTGCTTGCTTCCTTGAAATGTAATTTAAGGTGAAGCACCATTAATTTATTACTATGCAAATTATCTCTCTAAATTCCATTATAGCAAAATGTACTCTTTAAGTCTGTGATACATTTTTCCCGTGTTTTCCTATATTAGGTGATTATTAATAAAATTATTTTATAGAAATTGAGTTATATGTATAGAAAAAAAAATTAACGGTTGAATCCTTTACTGGAAATTGTACTAAAATTTATTGATATTTGAAATAAATATACAATAATATTTATTTCTGTTATACATAATATATTAAATTAATTGTTTTTTGTTTATTTCCTGTAGTAGCTCAGGAGCTAAGCTCTCTCTGTAAATTTCAGAATACGCAAATAACCCGGGTTCGATTCCCGTCGCCACCAATGAAATTTTTAATTACAATTTTAAGTGCTGATTTACCACGTGCTCAGCTGTGAATAAAATATCATGAGTAAACCTGGATGTCTGAGAAATAAGAAAAAAATATTTATTAAAAATATTATTTCGATGACATGTGAAGTTCGCTAACACGCATTGGGGCAACGTGACGGACACTTCCTTGTCTTAAAACCCTCTCAGAAATGAGAGGGATAGTATATAAACGTAAATAAGCTGTAATTTTTTACCTTTAAAGTAATAGATATTTTATTTTATTGAAGATCATAATGTCATACCAATGCCGGGTAGCTGTTGGAACCTAGAACCGAGAACAAATAGTCCGAATTTTTTTTTTTTTTATAGGAGAGGGGGCAAACGAGCATGCGGCTCACCTGATGGTAAGTGACTACCGCCGCCCATGAACAACTGCAACACCAGGGAGGGAATTGCAGATGCGTTGCCGGCCTTTTAAAAAGGAGTACGCTCTTTTCTTGAAGGTCCCTAAGTCGTATCGGTCCGGAAAAATCGCTGATGGTAATTGATTCCACAAGGAAGTCGTGCGAGGAAGAAAACATCTTCTAAATCGCACAGTGGTGGACCGCCAATGATCCAGATGGTGTGGATGGTATCGGGAGTTCTGCCGCGATGTGCGTTCGTGAAATTTGGCGGCTGGGATTAATCCGAACAATTCCTCAGAGCACTCCCCATGGTAGATGCGAAAGAAAATGCAAAGAGAGTCCGAATAAGTAAGTCGTTTTCGACCGAGAGATCGATCGGCGGATTTGAATCGGCTGGGCAATGTTCGGAAAATTACAACACATTGTCTTGTCAGGTATACCTCAAAACCAGAAAACGATTGCTGCCTGAATGCTGCTACAGTGTTCACGTCGGGAAATAAGAATAAGTTAAATAAGTCAAATTAAAAGAAATAAAATCCGTAAATTTAGTTTTATTCAATGTCGAGTATTGGTGCATTAGAAATGATTTTCGGGTGAACTTTATCGGGTAAAATATTAAATCCTACGAAGCTTCAAAAATATTTTTAAATTTACTTCCGAAAACTATGGAAATCAACAGTTTTGGCGTGTACGGCGTATGACGCAAAGTTCGAATCGGCTTCAGTTTACTCATAGCGCTTGGGAAATGTTTGGCCGCCTTCGTAGGCGTTTCCAATTATTATACAAGCTCCAGTTTTCATCACAAGTAACAGTCGAATTCGTAAAAATCTTTTTTGTGTGCAGATTCAACATAATAACGCGATATTGTCACGGAGACGCCTACAAATTCTTTTAAAATATAAAATATTAATTGAACTTTTTATACGTGGTAGAGCCATGCTGCAGCTATACATTAGTAGTATAACTGTAGCATGAATGGGTCGGCTAGACCGGGGAAGGACCACGCTCTCACAGAATACCAGCGTAAAATAGCAGCTTAACACTGCTGTGTTTCGTATGGTTAGTGTAGAGAAACGGAGACCCTTTTTACTGCAAAAGAGGCATTCAATCTTAGTCCTCACGGGTGACAACGCTTCTGCATTTTGATTCGCAAAACGAAGATAGATGTAGATGTCTACGGGCCACAGCAACCACTTACTATCAGATGGACTGTGTACTAGTTTGTCATCCTATCCTATAAAAAAAAACTTACAGGCCACCTGATATTAAAAATGTCATCAACTGTAGTCACAACAAAGGCTAGCCATCTGCGCTGGACAGAATTATAGTGCCCGAGTGTATGTGCATGCACAGGTGCACTCTCTATTCCCTTACTTTCATAGGCCGATGGGCCGGTATCCGACACGAGCAGAGAGAGAACTGGCGTAGGACCTACGGCTTTATGTGCTTTCTGAGGCACAGGGGTGAAATATCAGCAACTTCCTAACTCCGGTTTGCCATGAGAATTTTTGAAAGCAAAACCCAATAATAGGTTTTTGGCTAGACCCTGGTATCGAACCCGAGATGTCATGATCAGCAATCGTGTTTACGGTCAGTAGACTAACAAGGCAATCAAATCTGTTGTTGAACTGATGTTAAGTAGCTATTGCAGGCCATGAACACCTGCAACCAGTATCAAACAAATAATACATATACTAGCTACTACTAGTGTTGTCACCTCTTAGGAATAAATTGATCACGTCACAATCTGTAATTATACTGGCTCTTTATAGCCTTAACACTAGAGCAAAGCAGTGCAGGTACTGCTTTGGTGGAAGAAATAAGTAAGACAGTGGTACCAGCCCCTGACAGACTCCTAGCAGGAAAGTACGTAGTTCTACCAACTGTTAAATTATATCATTTAAATTCGCATTTGTATTTTAGTAAACTTATTCCTTCTTTCTTTCTTTCTTATAATAAAATATTTGTTTATTCACTCCACTAATTTTACATCGTGACTTATTTAAATAAAAAGTACCATCAATTACATTGAGATGTTAACGTCGGCAGCCGTACTAGTATAAACTGTGCTACGGCTGCCCAATGAGGAGAGAAATCATAGGATTTTGTTGAGTATTATAAATAATAAAACACTTCATCCATTCATTTACAATAAGGTGGCCTTATTGTAAATGGATGCTGTGGCCCATAGATATCTACATCTACCCTTGGTTAAATATCAAAAAGCAGATGCGTTGTCAACCCTGAGGACTAAGATGCAATGCCTCTTTCCAAGTAAAAAGGATCCAATCCCTTCACTTACCATACGAAATACAGTAGCGATAGGGAGCTATTTTATTCTTATATTTTATGAGAGTGTTATCCTTCCGCGGTTGCGTCGACCTATTCGAACTACTGCCATAATATAGCTGCAGCATGAATGTACCAAGCTGTTGTAACGAATGTTTGTTATTCTTATTCTGTGAAAAAAAAATGTCTTTATCATTTATTGTTGTAATTATAATAATGAAACTACCAAAATATCGCATTTATTATTTTTAATAATTTGATGTTTGAATTAGATAATATAAAATTAGAAACTGTGCGTCCAGGCAATTTTGTTAAATAGACCGTTCTTTACCAGAAAGGTATTCTTGTTTAATGAAAATGTTCTTCATTTGGGAAAAAAGCGTAATTAAAGATTTTTTTTACAGATAAAAGTTATTTCACCTCAAAGTAATCGACGGAATGAAAACGAGGATTAGAGATAATGACGTCACGGCGTTGAAGAATCGTGACATTTGCGGATTTCTTATCACGGTTAGTGTGAATTAGAGCGCATTGCGGTTTTTTTTTAAACTTTTATCGTGGGTGTAAATTAACTTACATTGTACCTGATGATAAGTGACTACTACCGTCCATGGACACTTTAGTGTTCTAAATACCATGTAGTACTTTAATATATTTGAATTCTATTTTATAAGCATTTTGTTAAATAGGAATTTTTATAGTCTTTTTCAAATGATAAAGGTGACAAACGAGCACACAGTCCAACAAATGGTTAGTGGTTACTGTGACCAACAGTCACCCCAATGCGTTGTCAAGCGTGAAAACTACGATGGAATACCACGTTTCCAGTGAAAAGGGTTCTCTATACTCACCATTTGAAATACTATATTTACATAATTGTTTGTTTTAAATACAATCTTTTAATTTTATTTTATCTCATAGACGAAATACGAAATTAATTAATTTAAAACTAAAAATTTTGTACAGCCGACTTCAATATAAGTTATTTAAAAATAACTCAATAACCATTGGTTTGACCTTGATCAAATTTATATGGGACCACACGAGAACTATCAGCTTTCATATAAAAAAAGAATCATCGAGATCGGTTTACCCACTATAAAGTTATTAGGTAACACACATAAAAAAAACATACACTCGAATTGAGTACCGTCTCCTTTTTGGAAGTCGGCAGAAAAAGGAACGTTGAATTCGAATGTCAGGAATCTAGTTTATTATCATAAGAATAAAAACAGAAAATCTGGAACATTTTTAGTAGGTAATAAGGATTCGTTTCTACCCAGGAATCTTATAATTCTGTTACCAAACAACAGCTCATCGACAACTATGTCTTAGTTCTGAAAATAGGAAATCCTGTTTAATCACAAGTTACAAAGCGTTCGTCCATGGAATTAAGCAATCGAACATAGATGTCTATGGGCCACAGCATCCATTTACCATCAGATGAACTGTGTGCTTGTCGGTCACCCTTATTCTATAAAAAAAGATTTTATTGAAATCTTATTTCTTCTAAAAATAATAACAGTTCTCGCTTCCACACAATGCTGCACTGGCCGAACATTATAGCATACAACAACTTGTTGGGTCAACTGCGAGAGTTTTATGAAATAAGTTTGTAAACGTACGCAAACTTCACAGCGATGACCTGAGGATTGAGGTCAGATCTTTGTTGAGTATTACAAACAGTTTGCTCAACGTTAGGCTGTTTTATTTTAATACTTCTAGAGTTACTAACAGTATAACACTTACTAATATTTCCTTAGAGTAAAGACAAAAGCAAGTATTTACTTTAAAATTCGTACCCATAAAAAGTAGTATCAAACTGAGAAATTTGTTTCCTATTGCGCACTAACTAGTAATGTAGTCAAAGAGATAAAGTCTTTTCTTAGGGAACGTAATTTCCCTCAAATAGCCTTGTTGTGGAAGAAGAGGGGGTTTTAGTAGCCGTGACTTGGTTGCACACAGTGAAATGAAAAAGCGCCACGACTGGCCCAGGCCTAACTTTAGATTTGTGTTGGTGAACTACGACGGGAGGATTGATCGTTCACCCTACCTATAGTAGCCAAAGTGAAGTCGCAGATGGAGAAAAGTGAGGAAGTGAGACAATGCGCCGCACCCCTATGAAACGTGGGCGGCGGGTGGGGCCCTAGACCAGATGATTCTATTTCTGATTAAATTTCTAAACATATGCGAGAGCATATAAAATGTGTGAATGGTGGTGTGTAAAATCTAACATTCAGACATATTATCACTTAATCATTACTTTTCAAATATTTACTTTTAATTACAATTATTATTTATTAATATATACAATATCAAAAACTATAATAAAAAATAACTAAAACTAATAACTTAATTACCATACAGTCCTGCTCCCCAGGTATCGTGTCAAGAACGTTGGCTGCGTTTTCTCACTTAGCATTTAAGCGAGAAAAGTACCAGCTATTCTATCACCAGCAGCAACGACCAGTCGCGGGTAGAATTCTTTTAGGAACTTCACCGCACGTGGACTCCACGAACCGATAGTCTCACTCCCAAGGGGCCAATGTCATACCGTCGGGTCTACTGCCATCGTCTCTAAATATTCGACCAGGTTCTAAAATCGAGGGAGCATTTGTAGAGACAAGAGCCCTTTGGATGACATCGTTCAAAGAACCGTGCCGTGAAAACCTACCAGCAATTTTCTTACATTTACATTCTTCTTACTTTTACTACTAATTTTTGCGTCCTTGTTCCTCACCTATTTAAAACAAGAGGTAATAGCTGGGATTGAAGCCCATTGGTTCATAGAACTGCCCTATCTGACATGACTTCAACCGCTTTCGTACGAAGTTCAAATTCTCATTTTCGACTTGAATGTCTTCATTTCATTTCATCAATTGTCTCGTAGAAATATGTATCTTTAACGTAGGAATTAGCACGTAAATATGTCATTAACGACTAAATCTTGTCGGCAACACAGCTATGCAAGTATGTAATTATGTAAAATGACAACCAGACGATTGCTCTCCACCCCTTTGTAGTCAAAATACCAGGCATTCCAATCAAAAAGTTTTGCTTCGTCGATCGTCACACCGTTACCGTTATATCCATTATAGGAAATGTTTGCCATAGTTTCCAGTTTTTACTTTTAGTCGTTATCAGGAAGGTGCGGCTGCCCATCTCTTGATTTGTTTCCCTTTGTCGTCTCTATCGACTATCGTTAGAACGCATCATTCGTCATGCGCGAAACAATCAGGTGAAATAATTTGTATCATTTACAATGTCGGTGTCTTAAATCAGTGCGTTTTAAAATATTCAGCTTTTTTTTTATAGGATAAAGGTGACAAATGAGCACACAGTCCACCTGATGGTAAGTGGTTGCTGTGGCCCATAGACATCTACATCTATCCTCGTTTGCAAATCAAAATGCAGATGCGTTTTCACCCGTGAGGACTAAGATGGAATGCCTCATTTCCAGTAAAAAGGACCTCTGGCCACCTGCACTCGCTAAGCGAAACGCAGAGGTAAACCTCTACTTCACGCTGGTATTCTGTGAGGTCATGGTACCACCCCGGTTCGAGCCGGCCCAACCGTGCGACAGCAAAAGCTGCCGCGTGGCCACTGTTAAATCACTATTTACGGTAAGTATGTAATATGTAAGGTAAACTATGTAAAGTAATAGCCAAGCATTGGCTTATGGCTAAGCTTTTGCCTTAAATTGAACAGTACAAGAACCACTCGTGTTCTATACGCTACTGGCAATATAAAAATAGCAATTTTAAATACGGATTTACCCTGTGTTCGATAGAAGATAGAAAAAATCGAAGGAAACCATCATGTCTTAAAATAAAAATATTTTGAAAACATGTGAAGTCCACTAACACTCACTGGAGCAATGCAACGGACTCCTAGCACCATAACCATTTCAGAAATGAGAAGACAATGCTCAGGGGTAAAAAAATGTCGTATTATCGACGGCGGTGTATCTTCCTATTGTAGTGTTGTTGGGACTAGTGGTGAAGGGATTAGTGGTGACGGGGATAATGCATGCAATTGAGGGAACGCGAAGGTGCTCTTGAACTTGAAAACTACTAATACATCATTTTGTTTTATGACACGGGTCTTAGCTGATAAATTTTTAACATATTTAATATAACGGATTTCCGTAAAGTAACGCCCGGTTGTATTAATTATCGCTTAACTTAATTTTGCCTTTACTTACTGACTTATAGCAATTACATAAGACGGGAGTTGACAGCAGTATTATGTTGGCATTTCATGCAGGTATTCTGTAAGAGCGTGAACCATCCCCCGAGTTGACCTCTTCAGTCGTTATATACTGCAGCGTGACTTCCTCATTATTATCACATTTGAGATACAAACAATGAGAAATCAAATTTTAAAGAAGGATTCGCAACAATGAAAACAAATTTGTTGGGATGACAATGTCTACACACTACAATAGCATTCAGCGGCGTGGCTCCGGAAGAAGCAATAATGTAGCAACTTTCCACTTAATTTCAATTAGTACTTCTGTCTCTATTATTGCTTTTTCTGATCTTCTTAATTTATGGTTTTAAATTGATACTTGCAATATTATTTAATAATAGAAACAATATTACATAGTAACTGATGACTCTTAATTGCAGTACACCTGCAATCAATTTTGTGTTCAGAACTATACTCTGAGTTTTGATGGCAAACTTTTTTCTTAGGTAATCTGTAAATATAAAAATTATGCATGTCAACTTTGACATGCGATTGGAGTTTACTGCTTAAGTAGATGTGAGACATTTTGAATTAATTATGTTTTTACAATTTACTGTTGTTTGCTATTTTATTCTTAACAGGATAACTCTATATAGTACTCGCTACAGTTACCACGCTCGGCGGGCACACGCAGCCGGGCTGAAAACCGCAGTTTTTTTTATTTTATAATTATTATTAGGAAGACGCTGCTGCTTATCTCCTAGTTTGTTTCCCTTTTACAACACCTATGGGAAGTTAGAGAGTAGCTAGATATTCTCACACCGTAACTTTAAATACGGTTTTGAATAAATAATTAACTATTAATTTTAACCATTAAAATTATCAGTAAATTTTCTTAATTAATAACTTTTAACTATCGGATAAATTTAATTATTATCGCCATTTTTACACGCGTTCAGTATAAGATGCGCGAGTATGTTGCGGAGGGAGGCAGCCTAAAGAATTCACTTTTTGACTCGCTTGCCCTCTAATTTGTATTCCGCGGGCTATATAAAAAAATCGATAATAAAGTAGTGAAATACAAAAAATACCTGTAAACAGTTTATTTTAGTTCATTTTATTTTGTGCATATTACTTCAATGTATTAACTTTAATAAACATAGAACATAGTAAAGTGAACTCGAAGAACCGACAACAGATGGGGAGGAAAGATTCTCGAGAGGCAGCCTCGTAAGTGAGGTGTAGGGCTGCCTGCCACTAGCTGAAGTGATGAACTGGTACGGCATGCAGGCAGTTGATTAATGCAGGTGGCCCAAGACTGTGTTTTTGTCATTCCTTAGAGGAGGCCTATGTTCAGCAGTGGACTTGTGAGGGCTGTAATGATGATGATGATGATGATATTGATGATGGGTGCAGTGACGAAGGGCTCACAGCTCAATAAATACCTAAACACCTTTAAGAAAATCATATCACAAAAATATCATTCTAAAGATATTAAGGAATATCTATAGAATGATATCTCTGTGATTTTCTGTGATTCGAAAGGTCGAACATCTTAAATGAATTTTAAAATGCTGACTCCAGTATTCTTCAAGTGGCAACTCGTGTCAAGTGCTCTATCAATATTCAAATGGCCGAACTACTGCGTCTCTTTCAAGCCTCCAATAACCATAGAATAAATTTTTTAACTACTGTGATTTAGGATCGCGCGACGGAATGACTCATACACGTTATGTGAGTCACAAGCGATCCGCTTCGGCTTCGCCTGGATAGTATCTATTAATGTCAATTTTTTCAGATAAAATATAGCCTATATCCCTCCAGTCATTGCTCTCCTATAATTATGTTCGTAAGGTTTCATGACAATTTATTTAACCATTCGAAATTTGTCCAGACAGAGACACGAGATATATAATCTTAGTCGTCAGGGATGAAAACGCATCTGTTTTTTGACCCTTAATCGAGGATAAATATAGATGTCTATGGGTCACAGCATCCACTTACCATCAGGTGGGCTGTGTGCTCGCTTGTCGCCTCTATTCATTAAAAGTAAAATTAAACGCAAATCGATATCGTTTTAAAATTTCGCATTAAATTATGAGCCAAGTTAAATCGTATATTCAAATGTATTTTAGCACGTGCAATAAAGCACGTTCTGGGCGAACACGTTTCCATTCCGTGAAGTTTTTAGAAAGTTTCCCACAAAGACACACTTTCATTGCCCATATACATCTTAACTTGAAAAATTTAACGATCATGCATCGAATTTAACCCGTTACCGTTATTCCCCGTTATTCCCGTTAGTATAACGAACCTCAAATAACTTAGTTTTGGCCGTTTTTGAAAGATTTTTATATGAGCTATTTAATATGAGTTGCATTTATTTATTTTAATTTCTATACAAGAACTATTACAATTTGAGTGCCTTCAAGGCACGTGTGAATAGGGCTTTGTTATGCTAAAGACAGTGCGATTTACTATCTTGGACTTCATCACCACTCAGGAGAGAAAGAGGGAGCTAGAGAACACTAATTATTTGTTTAATAAAAACCATACCATTGGCAGTAATCGTTCTCTTTTTCAATATTAATAAACTTTGCTTATATCCTAATAAAACAAAAATATTTTTTTTTATTTTTCAATAATCTACTAAAAATATTTAAAAAAATACAAAGACCTTGCTGTCCGTAACTACCCGGTACATATCGGGATTACACGGACACCTGTTAAGGTAATTGCTAATTGATAATTACAAACTACCTGTTATTCAATACATGATAATACTTATATGTATGTACTATCATTATTTTTTTGCAATTATGGCCAAATTTGCGGAAAAAGTTCAAAATAAGCAATATATGCGTTTGGTGCAGAAAAATTAATTAAAAAATTATCAAATATTGTGCCCTTTTTATCTTTTAATACAGAATGCGTGGTAATGAACTTTATGTTGTGGTAGGAACTTTAATCAATTGTCATACATACATTTGCAACGCCTACTATTTTACTGCTTACGCACATTATTTTTTTATTTTACTAAACACACTGCTTCAATTCGACTCCGGGCTCAGCGGCCACGCCGTCTTGAGTGAATTACTGTATCGTTTGTTTACAGTGTATTTATAATATAAAATATTCCAAAAACCAAGTATGATAAATACTTGACCAAGGTAAGATATTGTTATTATTATTATTAAAGATTTTTATTAAAATACTTTGTTTTCGCTAAAAGTACGTAGGATTTATATAAAGATATACTTATACGTCTCGGACGTATGGAGTGACCTGAAAGCGTACTTCGGTGAATGTTACTGTAACACCTCGAAGAGTAGTAATCAAAGCGAGCCCTGGACTATCCCAATCCCAATCACATTTTTGTGGTACACTTTATTAGTAAAGTGTACCACACTTTTAACTACCACACTTTTAAGTTTGCGCTATGACATAGTATTTTCGATTCATGCTTGATGTGCTACCAATAATAAATATATTATTTTATCCAAACGTTAAAAAAATAGAATATATAAAAAATTTTCATTAATTGGATTTTTAATGTATTAGTAACGCCATCTGTAACAAAACTAAAAAAATATTATATAATAGTACCACGTTAGATGGCGCTGATTATGAATTATGAATGGAGCATTACTTGATGAAAAATGTCGGATAATCTCTCAGGTTCTGACATTGTTTTGGGGCAACTTAGTCAGATCTATGATTTGGCCAATGCCTGAAGGAGGTCCTTACCGATTGGCTCGATTCACTGGCGCTGCGAAGAGATATTGCATCCCTTTATAAATGAAAAATATACATCACGAAATTGCAAACAAACTACAACCAAACCTAATTGCAAACAAACCACAACCAAAACCTAATGGTTCAAACCACAACCAAAGTTAATGGTTTGTTTGCAATTTCGTGGTCAGATGGAAAAAAAGGCCAAATTGTGCTACGATGTTGATGGGAGGGGGGGGGGGGGGGGGGGGGGGGAATCGGGCCTCCGGGCACATGCACTCAGCACACGAAACGCAGAAGCAGAGCTTCTACTTCACGCCGGTATTCTGTGAGGTCGTGATACCAACACGGCTCGAGCCGGCCCATACGTGTAACAGCAAAAACTGTTGCGTGGCTCTACCACCGTTAAACTGTAATTAAAAAAACCTGTAACATATACATCTATAAATGTAACTTTTATTGAAAAGTCAGCTATTGCTTTCCGAGTCAGCTATTTTCCTCAGGTTTTCAATTTTCTTGAAATCAATATGTGAAGAAGTTACGTACCGATAGGGGATTTTTATTGAAAAGTTAGCAACTAATCTGAACGTGTTTTGTTTCCGAGGACATATTATAACGTACGACATATTGTTGCTCACTTAAAAATGCGAGTAAGACCGCAAGTTAATTTTTTAATCTTAGACTTCAATATCATCATCATTACAGTCATCAACAGTACATTGTTGAATAAAGGAGGATAATGCGCTCTAGTTGCCATGCTTTGCAGGTGGGTTTGCAACACCAATTTTTTTTAAAACTTGATTGATTTCTCTTTGTCATATGTTACGACACCCAAGGAAGGCCAATGAAGATTTGAAAATATTTATTTAAAAATGCACAATATACATACTCGTAAAAGCAGTGACCCATAGTTAACGACAAGCAATAGGCAACACGCATTGCTTGTTTGTTTTTTTTTTGGAGCAGATGATACCTGTATGGGGAAGTGGGTATACTGAACAGAAAAGATACGGTATTAACGTCAGTGGCGAGTACATCACTCACCTTCGATTTGTCGACGATATAGTCCGTATGGCAGAATCGCTGATGGACCTAAGCACTATGCTCAATGACCTCAATAGTGTCTCACAACGTATAGGTCTTAAGATGAACATGGACAAAACAAAAATCATGTTTAACGTCCATTTCACACCTATGCCGTTAGTTGTTGGGAGCACTAAGCTCGAAGTTGTTGACGAGTATATTTACCTGGGACGAATAGTCTCACTAGGTAAGTTCAACTTTGACCGAGAAGTCAATCGACGGATTCAACTGGCTAGGCAGCGTTCGGGAAATTATGATACATCTTCTCGTCAAGCATACCTCAAAACTAGATTGCAAACCAGTGCATGTGGCCAGTGATGACCTATAGATTTAAGACGTGATCTTTCACTGCTGGCCATATAAGGAAGCTCAAAGTCACTCAGCGAGCTAGAGAGAGGGCTATTATCAGCGTTTTTTTTGCGTGATAGACTTAAAAAACGGGATAGGAACGAGATATCCGCAGTAAAAAACAGATTCACCGATATAGCTGAAAGGATTAGTAAGCTGAAGTGGCAATGGGCCGGCATAAAGCTCGAAGAACCCGACAACCAATTGGGGAGAAATGTTCTCGAGTGACAACCTCGTACCCGGTAGACCAAGTGTAGGACGTCCCCCCAGTAGATGAAGTGAAGACCTGGTAAGATATGCAGGAATTCTATGGATGCAGGTGGCTCGGGAACGTGCTTTGTGGCATTCCTTGGGGGAGGCCTATGTTCAGCAGTGGACTTGTTAAGGCCTGTAATGATGATGATGAAGATGATGATCTACCAGTTGGTACGTGGACGCTGTGGTCTATAGATATCTACATCTATCGTCGATTAAGATATCAAAATGCGGATTCGTTGTTACCCCTCAGGGTTTAGATGGAATGCCTCATTTCCAGTGAAAATGGTTTCCGGGCCTTTACACTTACCATACGAAACACTGCCAATTTAAGCTTCTATTTTATTTAGATATTCTGTAAAAGCGTGGTTTTTCGTCATATAACTGCAGCACGGCTGTGCCATGTATATAAATTATGTATCATGTTTAAATTAGTTTTCAAATTTTGGGGTATACGTGTCATTTCGACACGTATACCCCAAAATTAAACAGACAGATCTCCAAATACATGCAGCGGGACTTAGGCTACTTCATACAGCTCGTATTGAAGAAGCGATCGAGCGGAACCAAGGATCCAAAGTCTTTGCAAGAGATCTGTCTGCCAGAAAGAGCCACCTGTCAAAGCTGAAGGCCGGATGTGGCAGCACCGTTTTCGGGACACCTGAGATTTTGAGTGAGATTGAGAGGTTCTATGGGCAGCTGTACACGTCATCGTTGGAGCCGCTCACAAGTGTGAGCAACGATCAAAGAGCGAGTCTTATCCGACATTATTCCGATGATATCCCAGACGTTAGTCTGAGCGAGATTAGAATGACTCTCCAGCACCTTAAAAACGGCAAGGCCCCAAGCGAGGATGGAATTACCTCGAAGCTTCTGAAAGCGGGTGGAAAACCGGTACTTGAAGCCTTCTAGAAGCTCTTTAATTCCGTCCTCCATGGTGGCACTACACCGGAGGAGTGGAGCAGAAGTGCAGTGTTCTTATTCTTCAAGAAAGGCGACAACGCTCTCTTGAAGAACTACAGACCGATTTCCCTTCTGAGCCGCGGCTACGTGATGTTTTCGAGAGTTATTACGAATCGTCTCGCGCGCTGTCTTGACGTCTTCCAGTCTCCCGAACAAGCCGGTTTCCGAAAGGGCTATAGCACCATAGACCACATACATATCCTTCGGCAAATTGTACAAAAGTTTAAAGGAGTACAATTTGCCACTATGTCTGGCGTAGTGGACTATGAGAAAGCCATTGATTCCGTCGAAATTTGAGCGGTGCTGCAGTCCCTTCTGCAGTGCCAAGTTGACTGTCGGTATATCGAAGTGTTTAAGTTTTTTTTATAGGATAAGGGTGACAAACAAGCACACAGTCCACCTGATGGTAAGTGGTTGCTGCGGCCCATAGATGTCTACATCTATCCTCTATTACAAATCAAAAAGTAGATGCGTTGTCACCCATGAGGACTAAGATGGAATGCCTCATTTCCAGTAAAATGGGCCTCAGGCCACCTGCACTCACCAAGCAAAACGCAGAGGTAAACCTCTACTTGACGCTGGTTTTCTGTGAGTGCTTTTACTCTAGGGCTACGATGGCTATCCGAGTACAGAACCAGAGTACGAAACCTATCCAATTGCAGAGTGGTGTAAGACAGGGTGACGTCATATCCCCGAAACTCTTCACCGCTGCATTGGAAGACGTTTTCAAGCTTCTGGAGTGGAAAGGATACAGTATCAACATCAATGGCGAGTACATCGCTCACCTTCGATTTGCTGATGATATAGTCCTTATGGCAGAATCGCTGGAAGACCTAAGCACTATGCTAAATGACATCAATAGTGTCTCCCAACGGGATAGGTCTTGGGATGAACATGGACAAAACAAAGATTATGTTTAATGTCCATGTCACACCTATGCCGGTAGTTGTTGGGAACACTAGGCTCAAAGTTTTTTTTTTATAGGATAAGGGTGACAAACGAGCACACAGTCCACCTAATGGTAAGTGGTTGCTGCGGCCCATAGATATCTACATCTATCCTCGCTTGCTAATAAAAATGCAGATGCGTTGTCACCAGTGAGACTAAGATGGAATGCCTCATTTCCAGTAAAAAGGGCCTCCGGCCACCTGCACTCACCAAACGAAACACAGAGGTCACCTCTACTTCACGCTGGTATTCTGTGAGGTCGTGGTACCACCCCGGTTCGAGCCGGCCCATCCGTGCGACACCAAAAGCTGCCGCGTGGCTCTACCACTGTTAAAAAAGTTGTTGATGAGTATGTTTACCTGGGACAAATATTCCGACCAGGTAACTTAGAGGTCAATCGATGGATTCAACTCGGTTGGGCCGCGTTCGGGAAATTACGGCACATCTTCTCGTCAGGTATACCTCAAAACTTGAAAACGAGACTGAAACTGAGACATGGTCCTTCTCTGCTGGCCGGATGAGGAAGTTTAAGGTCGCTCAGCGTGCTATGAAAAGGGCTGTGCTCGGAGTTTCTTTGCGTGATAAACTCAGAAATGAGGATATCCGCAGTAGAACCGGAGTAACCTACATAGCCCAACGGATTAGTAAGCTGAAGTGGCAATGGGCTGGCCATATAGCTCGAAGAAGCGACAACTGATGGGGAAGAAATGTTCTCGAGTGACATCCGCGTACCGGCAGGCGAAATGTAGGGCGTCCCCCCACTAGATGGAGTGACGACCTGGTAAGATATGCAGCAAGTTGATGGAAGCAGGTGGCTCAGGACCGTGTTTTGTGGCATTCTTTGGGGGAGGCCTATGTTCAGCAGTGGACTTGTGAAAGGCTCTAATGATGATGATGTTTCGAAACGGTGACTAACCGAGTAGAAACAAAGTAAATATCTCTAATTATATTTCTTCTAATAAAATATACTTTGACGGCTCCGTTGCGCAGTGGCTTAGCAATGAGTTGATGCGCTGGGGGCCACGGGTTCGAATCCCGCACGGAACAAGTATTTGTATGGCCTACAAATAAGTGTTCCGGGTCTGGTGTTTGTCCTGGTGCAATTTGTGTTTGTAAACTGCCTCTGTGATACAAGAGAAAATCCTAGTGTAGGGGTAACTTTTTTTAATAAGCAGAAGCAGATATAATTATTGCAGCTGATAAAAATAATGCAATATCATTAATCCAGCACAAGTCAACACAATTAATTCCAATATTGGGACGTGGAATTAATATTGACTCAAAATTCGATCTTCGGCTTGCCACCCAAACTGAATTATTAATATTAGGCAAGATACAATACAGGACATGATCATTAAATAAATGGTGCATGTTACAGAGTAAGAGATTTCCATAATAATGGACGACGTAAATTGAGTTTAAATAGGAATCGGGGACTCGGCAAATATTAAGTTAATTATAATTCTTGATACGTAATGTGACATTGTAATTTCATTTCGGGTCTTCTAGTGCATCTTCTAGAGATAGTTACTAGGATAGATAAAGATAATAGTAGTTGTTTTACAACATTGCCTTTCGCAAAAAAGAATAGCAATTGTGACAAATCCTCTGTTCTAGAGAACTGGCTAAATACAACAGCGAATTTTATGCTCGACGAATAATAGAGATTAAGAATATTACGGTCATAAATAAATTTTAAGTAAGCAACCTTTATACGTATATTGTTTTAATAGAACAAGGGTGACAAACGAGCACACAGTCCACCTGATGGTAAGTGGTGGCTGTGGCCCATAAACATCTACATCTATCCTCGTTTCGAATTAAAATGTAGATGCGTTGTCAGCCGTGAGGACTAGAATAGAATGACTCTTTTCCAGTAAAAAGGGTCTCCGGTTCTCTACACTCACCATACGAAACACAGCAGCATTAAGCTGCTATTTCACGCTGGTATTCTGTAAAAGCGTTGTCCTTCCCCGGTCGAGCCGACCCATTCGTGCTACAACTATACAATTAATATAGCTGCAGCATGGCTCTACCACGTATAGCATGACTCTACCACGTATTTAATAATGGCGTATATTATTTATTTAGAGCTACCTTCAAATAAGAAGAAGAGTCTCAATTCGAGAATATGGTTTTATTTTTTATTTATTCTACTCTATGTTTCTGCCAGTGTTAAACTAAACTGGCTTTTACGATTTTTTTTTATTGAAGGTGAACTTATCATTAAATTTCTAGGAGCCTACAAATTTGAAGGAAAGTTTAACCCTTAAGTGTGTTTTTTTTATATAGAAGAGAGAGTAAACGAGCATGCGGCTCACCTGATGGTAAGTGTAGACCGCCGCACATAAGCAACTGCAACGCCGGGTGAATAGCAAAGAGTTTCCGGCCTTTTAAAAAGAAGAAGTCGTTGTTTGAATGTCGCTAAGTGGCTTTAGTTCGGAAAAATTGACGTTGGTAAGCGATCCCACAAAAAAGTCATGCGTAGAAGAAAACTTCAAATAACTTGCACCGTGGTAGACATCCAAATACTCAGATGGTGTAGATAGTATCGTGAATTTGGAAATAGGTCTAAAAATAGTGAATAAAGTTTTCCTCATACTTATTCCATGCAAAATTTAATACAATGTATAATCCTACTGTGTTAAGTGTGTGTAAAAGTCAAAAAAGCCAAAGTGTGTAAAAAGTAAGTAAAAGAAATAATAATTTTCCCATAAAAGTATCGAATCTGTTGGCACCACTTTTCAATTACCGCCTAACGTTTATTAGATTTGATAATTGTTATCCATTGAGAGATTTCAAAGTCCCCTTTTCGGGTTCCTACCTACCGCATTTTATTTCTAGCATGTACTTACTTAATGTGGCCTTTAAGTAACCGCGGCTCTCCGGATGACATTTTAGTGAATGTAATTTTAGTAAGGGAAGATGAAGATAAAAGCCCCAATTTCTTGTTTAAACACTAACCTTTCTAGCACGTGGCCCGACCTGCTTATTAATGGCTTCATTTTCTTCTTCTTCTCCTTCAGATTGTAAAATTCCACTTTTGGTCATTGGCCATTCCTTTTGTAGAGAGGATTTGTCTTAATTGCCACGTTTGATAGAATGATTGGCCAATGCAATACCAAACGTCTCGTAATTTTGACGTTGTTGCCCGTTGTCCGTCTAGAAATTTTACATTTGTCGTAATTAAGATGGTAGATGTATCATATCCTATCGCCTTTAAGAAACTAAAAAGAGGTGATGAATTACTAAGGTAATTCGCCACCATCACACGATTAATTATTTCATCAGTCCTTTGAAAACTCAAAATTCTGTAAGCTATCATCATAAGGTAAGGTTAGGGCGATGGACATGACGGCCAGCACTCTAGCCGTTCTGCGCAAACCGCAGATGGCGATGGCCGTCAGAGTCTTCCGCGGGTATCGCACGATTTCCTACGAGGCGGCTTGCGTCCTGGCCGGATCCCCGTCCTGGGACCTAGAGGCGAAAGTGCTCGCGTCATTATATCGATGGCGCGAGGAAGAGCGGGCACGGGGCTCGAGGCCGGTGCAGCGGCAGATCGCGCTGCGCCGAGAGGAGCTCCGTCAGGTCTTGGTGGCGGAATGGCGGCAAAGGCTTCTGCGCCCTACCGCCGGCCTCGCTACCGTCGAGGCGATCCGGCCAGAAGTCGACGACTGGCTCGGGAGAAGGCACGGCTCCCTGTAGTTTAGAGTGACTCAGGTGCTGTCGGGGCATGGCTGCTTCGGCAAGTACCTGTGCCGCATAGACAGGGAGCCGGACGCTCGGTACCACCACTGCGTCCATAGCGGGGAGGACACGGCACAACACACGCTCGCTGAGTGCGTAGCTTGGGAGGAGCAGCACCGTGTACTCACAAATAAAGTAGGAGGCGATCTGTCGCTGCCGGCCTTAGTGCGAAAGATGGTCGGTAGCGCAGAGTCGTGGGACGCGGTGGTGTCCTTCTGCGAGGACGTGATGTCGCAGAAGGAAACTGCGGAACGGGAAAGGGAGATCTCGACTCCCTTCCCCGGCCGCAAAAGGCGCACCGGGCGCAGGAGAAGGGCGGACAACGCCCTTTTCCGGCCCCCATGAATGGGTCCAGGGGTGAGGGACTTAGGGTAGCCCCCGCCACCCCTTTTCAATAGACCCGAGGCGGAGGCGCGCGTGGGTGTCGGCGCGCGCCCCTGAGGCGATACACGGGGTAGTTGAACACCTCACTACCCCGTGCAGGAGACGAGTCCCGTACTGACCGGGCCAGCACTACTGTGGGGCTGCGGAAGAATTTGGATTGCCGTGGCCCCACGCGCACGTGCGAGGAGACACCGGGGTAGTTTTAGCCGGTAAGAGTCCGGCACGTCCCTCCACCTTTCCCCAGGCGGAGGTAGTCCATGAGGATTTCCCCCGTAAAAAAAAAGGTTAGGATAGGTTAGGATAGGTTAGGTTAGGTTCCCTTCCGAGGCGCCGCTCTCCCTACGGCACCGCTCTCCCTACCCTCCGCAGCCGAATCTTGGTTGGCGGCGGAGCCATAGACCAGATCCGCTGCTGGGATCGGGAAGGCTGGTGCTTGTGAGTGCTAGTTTTTTCTGGCCCCATGGCCTTCGCGCATCGGACGCGGGGGCGTCCGTTGCGCATGTGAAATTGGAGGCCGAGGAGGAGGGCGCGCCATGTGTTCTGGTGCGCCTTACCTGAGAGGGAGATGGGGGAAGAGTGGTCCTCTCCCGAGGAAGGGCCGCCATTGGGCGGCCAGCGCAGGTGGGGTCGCGGAAGTGTGCGAAAGCGTTCCCGTGACCCTGCCAGTATGCGACGAGGGTGGAACACCATGGGGTTTTAGTCGGTGCGAGTCCGACATAACCCGTCTTGCCCCCGCGAGGCGGGTAGGCGTAGGCATTTCCCCAGGTAAAAAAAAAAAAAAGGTTCCCTCCCGAACGGGTTCCCGCCTTGTCGTGGCGGGGGGGCTTAGTAGCCGTGGCTTGGTCAACCGCGGTGAACAAAGAGGAACCCCTTGGCTGGCCCGTGGTGAAGGGCCGGCCCGAGGTGGCCACTCCGAGTGGGCTTGGGAAGTCCACTTCGGATGTGTGTCGGTGGGCTGCTACGAGAGGGGTGTCCGCTCCCTCTATCGCTGCAGCCGGGGTGGAGTCGCGGAGGAAGAGGAGTGCTGGTATGGCGATGCGCCACTCGCCCTATCCTCCGCGACTCAGACGGGGCCGCACCGTTGATGCGGTGGTGGTTGGGCCGCGGGGAGAGAGGAGTGTCGTTATTGCGAGGCGCCGCTCTCCCTACCCTCCGCGGCCGAAGCTTGGTTGGCGGCGGAGCCCGAGACCAGATCCGCCGCTGTGGTCGGGAAAGCGGACGCTACAAAGCGCTCGATTTTCCTGGCCCCATGGCCTCCGCGTATCGAACTCGGTGGGGTCCGATACGCAGGTGGAGTTAAGGGCTGTGGAAGGGGGTAGCTTAACACCTCGCTACCCCGTGCAGGAGACGAGGCCTGGACAGATCGGGCCAGCACTAGGGCGGGGCTGCGGAAGAATTAGGATTCCCGCGGCCCCGCGCGCATGTGCGAGGAGGCACCGTGGGGTTTTAGCCGGTAGGAGTCCGGCATAACCTTCCGGTTGCCCCCGCAGCCGGAGGTATCCATGAGGATTTCCCCACAAAAAAAAGTGTAAGGTTAAGTTTGGTTACGTTCTTTAACCCAAGAACGCTCGGGTCAGGAAGGCTGGTGCTTCTGAGTGCTAGTTTTTCCTGGCCCCATGGCCTTCGCGCATCGGACACAGGGGCGTCCGTTGCGCATGTGTAATTGTAGGCCGAGGAGGAGGGCGCGCCATGTATTCTGGTGGGCCTTACCGGAGAAGGAGATGGGGGAGGAGTGGTCCTCTCCCGAGGAGGGGCCGCCATGGGGCAGCCAGCGCAGTTGGTGCCGCGGAAGTGTGCGAAAGCGTTCCCGTGGCCCTGCCAATATGCGACGAGGGTGGAACACCATGGGGTTTTAGTCGGTGCGAGTCCGACATAACCCGTCTTTGCCCCCGCGAGGCAGGTATGCGTAGGCATTTCCCCATGTAAAAAAAAAGGTTCCAACCTAATGATGATAGCTTTGATTCTAGTATATATATAACAAATATTACCTTCGCAGTATTGTGTTTCATAACTATAACAAACGATTCTGTAGAAAATAATTTTTTTTTATTTAGTTTAGTGACCGCCGGGCTTAAAAATAAACCTAAGCTCTGTTACCTCGCCGACGTTCTGGGGAACTCTTAATTAATGAACGTGTAATTAAAACTCTCCTTGTTTTTAATCCAAGTCGCCTGCAGTAGCTAGTTCAGTGTTATTTACAAACATTTAAGTTTCTTACGGGATAAGAATGTTATGCTGGAGTTTTGTTTAATAAAAGAGGAAACAACGAGCATGCGGCTGGCCTGATGGTAAGTGATCACGCCCTCCCATGGAAACTGTAAACTGTTAATCCGAAGGAATCGCAGGTGCGTTGCCAGCCTTTTTGGAAGACGTAGAATCTTTTCTTGAAAGTTCATAAGTCGTACTGGTACAGAAAAACCGCTAGCGATAGAACATTCATGTTGCCGTGCGTAAAAGTTACTCATATAGGAAATTATTATTTTTTAGCCACACAGCCAGTTGCTGCAAGTCATTCAATCTGAGTCCGCAGGCTACAGGCTACGTTATCACAACGTTTATACGTTGTTACTTGTACCATCTTTTTAAAATTAGTTGAAATTGTCTATGGCGTATGTAAACTGCCCTTGTAAAAAAACTGTATCTTGTACTGGAGATAATACTAATCATAACGTTTAAAATTAAAAGACTAAGATTAAATACTAAAGTTTCAAGATGAGACCAGTAAAAACATAAGGTTAAAGGGTTATCTATTCGTCTATAATTACATTGTATAATACATACTTAAAAATTAAAAATTTTGTACAGCCGACTTCAATATAAGTTAGAATAACTCAAAAACTTGATCAAATTCATATGGGACCACAAAAGAAGTACCAGCATTCAAATAAAAAAGAATCATCGAAATCGCTTGACATAATAAAAAGTTAACACCAATAAAAAAAACATACAGTCGAATTAAGTACCGTCTCCTTTTTGGAAGTCTGCAGAAAATCCTCGAGTGGAAAATGGGGAGCATCACAATTTCAAAGTAGTACGTGATAGTGCGCTTTGTTTGCTTTACTTGCGTGCTTAAAATGTAAATTAAGGTGAAGCACCAGTTATTTATTACTATACAAATTATCTCTCTAAATTCCATTATAGCGAAATGTACTCTTTAAGTCTCTGAGACATTCTTTACGTGTTTTAGGTGCTTTTTTATGAAATTACTTTATAAAAATGAAATGAGTTATCTGTATAGAAAAAAAATTATAGAATTCTTTTCTGGCAATTGTACAAAAAAATATGGACATTTAAAGAAATAAACATTAATGCATACCTTAAGCGAAAGCGCAAGGTAATGTTCTACTATCGCTTAAAAATTAAAATTCCAACATTTTATCGAATAAAATCGCATCTAGCAATCATATTATACATATAAATGATATAAAAAGCACATTGTTAGAAAGATAAATGATTGTTGAACTTATTAATAATTTTTTAAATCGATTAATTGTTATTTTTTAATAAAAAAAGGGGTTTAGTGGCTTATGGTGTGGATTTATCATGTCCCTGTGGCTTGTAAACACTATAACTTTTGAAAATATCAATTGTTTAACTCAATCTATTTTTTAATCTCTTCATCGATCATGTGGGAAGCCACTGAATGTAAATGGCAGTGTAATTTTGTTTTGTTTAGCTATAATTAATTTTTTTCGGCTCCAAAATGGCGAAATTTTTGTTGATTTGGTTGCCTCGTATAGAAATTGTTTCTGTAAATGGGGATCTACAGCCACAGAGTAGTTTAGTTCACAGAGTACCTTTGTATTAAGTTTAGTTCGGCTTCAGTCGCCGTCGTGAATGGATATTGTTTCGGTTGTTTTCAGCGGCTCAAAAAGATCGCTGTACAAATACACAATATTCGAATAACCAAATTTCTTAAATACTTGATTATAATAATAATACGAGATTTTTTTATTACAATATTTAAAAGCACATAACAAATAATAGTAGTACGTACTAAAAGTAAGTAGTATAATTTTTTTTGTCATGTGTGAGATTTTCATGTTTTTGAGGGTGTCGAAACCGATAGGGTGGTCGAAATGTAAATCCAAGATGGCGGCCGCAATAGGTACCAATTTATTCATCATGGGTGTCATTTTCATGGTTTTCGAGGGTGTTGAAGCCGATAGTGCTGTCAAAATGTAAATCCAAGATGGCGGCTGCAAATATATATCAATTTTTTCATCTTGGGTGTCATTTTCATGGTTTTCGAGGGTGTTGAAACCGATAGTGCTGTCGAAATGTAAATCCAAGATGGCGGCTGCAATAGGTATCAATTTTTTCATCATGGGTGTCATTTTCATGGTTTTCGAGAGAGTTGAAGCCGATAGGGTTGTCGAAATGTAAATCCAAGGTGGCGGCTGCAATGGGTATAAATTTTTTCATCATGTGTGTCATTTTCATGGGTTTCGAGGGTGTTGAAGCCGATAGTACTGTCGAAATGTAAATCCAAGATGGCGGTTGAAGTAGGTACCAATTTTTTCATCATGGGTGTCATTTTCATGGTTTTCGAGGGTGTTGAAGCCGATAGTGCTATCGAAATGTAAATCCAAGATGGCGGCTGCAATAGATATAAATTTTTTTTAATCATTGGTGTCATTTTCATGGTTTTCGGGGGTGCTGATGCCGATAGTGCTGTCGAAATGTAAATCCAAGGTGGCGGCTGCAATAGATATCAAGTTTTTCATCTTGGGTGTCATTTTCATGGTTTTCGAGGGTGTTGAATCCGATAGTGCTGTCGAAATGTAAATCCAAGATGGCGGCTGAAGTTGGTACCAATTTTTGCATCTCGGGTGTCATTTTCATGGTTTTCAAGAGTGTTGAAGCCGATAGTGCTGTCGAAATGTAAATCCAAGATGGCGGCTGCAATAGGTATCAATTTTTTCATCATGGGTGTCATTTTCATGGTTTTCGAGGGTGTTGAAGCCGATAGTGCTGTCGAAATGTATTTAAACTACTTTAATAATTCCGTATAATCATGTTATACGTAATTTTTTTTAATGCGCTTAAGGTATGCCCAAATGGATTTACCAATTTTTTTTTTTTATTTCTGTTATACATAATATATTAAATTTATTGCTTTTTGTTTATTTTTATATTGACCACTAAAATATTTACCTCAGCTGTAAGCGCTGGCTGTAAATTTCAAAATACGCGAGCAACCCGGATGTGATCCCCGTCGGCACCAATGAAATTTTTAATTACAATTTAAGTGTTGATTTACCACGTGCTTGGCGGTGAAGGAAAACATCGTGAGGAAACTTGTATAACTAAGAAATGAGAAAAAAAATATTTCGAAGACATGTAAAGTTCGCCAACACGTATTCAGGTCGCGACGGCACTTCCTATCCCTAAAACCCTCTCAGAAATGAGAGGGATAGTATTTAGACGTATATAGGCTGTAATTTTTTTTCCAAAAAAGTAAGAGATAAAATACAATAATAAAGTAATATAAATTGTTTGTATTAAAGATCATATGTCATACCTATGCGGGTAACTTTTGGAAGCACTACGCACGAAGTTGTTGACGGTTATATTTACCTAGAATATATAGCCCGACTAGGTAGGTCATCTTTGATCGAGAGATCAATCGACTGATTTGAATCGGCGGGGCAACGTTCGGGAAATTATGACACATCTTCCCATCAGGTTTTTTTTTTATAGGATAAGGGTGACATACGAGCACACAGTCCACCTGATGGTAAGTGGTTGCTGCGGCCCATAGACATCTACATCTATCCTCTATTAAATTTCAAAATGTAGATGCGTTGTCACCCGTGAGGACTAAGATGGAATGCCTCATTTCCAGCAAAAAGGGCCTCCGGCTACCTGCACTCACCAAGCGAAACGCAGAGGTAAACCTCTACTTCACGCTGGTTTTCTGTGAGGTCGTGGTTTTTTTTTTTGGAGGGTAGGTGTGAAAAAGTTGACACGTTTTGAAAAGAGCTCTTTAATTTTTAAAGTTATAAAATTAATTACACAGTATTATTTACAACATTTTCAATAATATATTAATAAATGTGACTTATAGTACCCACCGAACAGTATTTTCCTAGTAAAAGTCTCTAAAATTAACATCACTTCATAAACTTATTCTTTGGTTTATTTGCACTGTCACTACACATCACTATGGACTCAGTTAAAGAATCGCTCAATGCTTTGTCAGAAATGTTCCAGCAGAAAATGAGTGAGTTTCAACAGGGCCTTGAAAGTACACCAACATCTAACACAACCCTGGGAACGGAGTTCAACATTTTCAGGAGCTTTGTGCTCTCTGCAATGAACACCCTACAGAGACAGGTTGAATTCCTTAGCACTGAGCTTGATCGTCAGGAGATGCGTAGAAGGCGCAAAATGCTATTGTTCCATGGAGTCAGCGAGCAGAAAACAGAAGATACTGCTGTGCAGGTCTGTAACATTGTGGGTGAACATCTTGGTGTGAGTGCCTTTTCTTCAGCTTGCATTAAAACTTCTCATCGCATAGGACGTCCCTCTGGCAAGAAACCCAGGCCAATATTGGTGAAGTTAACAGACACTGCAATACATGACAAGGTTTGGTTCTCTAAAACTGGATTAAAAGGCAGCGGTATTACTCTGTCAGAGTTTTTAACAAAGAGCCGTCATGGCTTGTTTATGGAAGCAAGGCAGCGATTCGGTATCAGTAAGTGCTGGACTAGGGATGGCTTTATTCATATCATAGCCCCTGATGGTTCGCGTCATCGAGCTGAGTGTAAGGCTGATTTGGATGGCATACCTCAGTTGTCATCTAAGCCTCTGACTCAAGGCACTGCTAGTCTTACTTCGAGGTCCAAAAGAGTTGTAAAGACTAAGTAAACGCTGCATTTAATATTCTTTTCCTATAATTTTACTTTTTCTTTGTATATATTACATTAGTTATTAGAATATACATTGTAAACACAAATTTACTTTCATCTTCCTCTTTATTTGTATACTACCGATATGTCATAGTTTTACAAACTTTACGGTTTTGTTTTTATATAAGAATTTAAACTATTTAACCCTCATATTTATTTTTATAAGCGTGCATTAAAACAAGTAGATAGGTAGTTCGTTTTATCTTTATGACACGGTTTGACATCTAGCCACAGACAAAATATATGCCGTGGCTACAAGGCTTTTGAGTAGTATAAAATCCTGTTGCTCGTAATATTTAATTTTTGTTTCTTTTTGTTAATTTTTAAGTATATAAATAAGTATTTTGTGTGTTTATAGTAACAATTATTTTTATGTTTCTTCTGTGAATGCTATTAATTTTTCTTCTATGAAGTGAATCTTTCCTTGCAACTGGCGGGTGGGTTTGTAAACCATTTTTTTTCTTATATTTATTATTTATATTATACTTATAGTTCGATATTTATGATTTTCAATAATGATAATTTAGACGACAGCTTTTTTTCCCTCAGTGATTCAGATGGATTGAGCAGTAATGACAGTTATCACAGCATCCCTTCTTTAAGTGAAACTCTTGATTCTCATTTTTCAGATACTCTGAAAAACTTTAATGTTGTTCATATAAATGCCCAGAGTATTCCCTCACATTATTCTGAGATGTTGTCCTCATTTTATAACGAGAATATACATGCGATATTAGTTTCTGAATCTTGGCTAAAACCATGTTTGCCTTCAATATCTTACTCTCTTCCCGGATTCCACTTGATTCGCAACGATCGCCTTGGACGCGCTGGCGGTGGCGTGGCGATTTATTTAAGATCACACATTCCTTACACAGTTTTAAATACTTCGCAGCCATTGTCTAGTGCCGGCCCTGAACACCTATTCATCGAAATATTGTTTGGACATTTAAAGCTTCTACTCGGTGTCTATTACAGTCCAAATGTTACAATTGATTATTTTACATCATTTGAAATTCTTTTAGAACAATACTCCTCTCTTTATAATCACACTATTGTCATGGGAGATTTCAATACTTGTCTTCTCAAAAGTGATGCTAGAGCATCCCGTCTCAAATCTCTCGTTAATGGCATTAACTTACATATTGTCCCACTTTCTGCGACTCATGCTTTTCCGAATTGTGTGCCTTCTCTTCTTGATTTAATACTTGTTTCTTCCATTGACCACGTTGCAAAGCATGGCCAATGCAATGCCTCCGCTTTTTCTTACCACGATCTACTTTACCTGTGCTATAAATTAAAACCTCCTAAAGCTAAGCGAAGGATCCTTCTCCGGCGCAATTTTAGTAGAATGGATCTGGATAAGTTACGAGAAGATACTGCTAAGGTTGACTGGTCAGTAGTTGCGAATGCTAGTTCGGTTGATGAGCAAACATCTATTTTTAACAGCATACTTACACAACTGTATGACATCCATGCTCCATTTCGTCCAGTCCGAATGAAGCATCTTCCGGCCCCCTGGCTCACTGCTGACATAAAAAAAACTTCAAGAAAAAAAGAACACAGCGAAAACTAAATATCGTATGAATCCTAATGATTTCAACCGAGAGAAATATAACAGGGCACGAAATCGCTGCAATATGGTGTGTAGAGATAGTCAACGACGCCATATCTATAAATCTGTTGTTGAGGAAGATAACTCAACTAAAGTTTGGAATTTTCTGAAATCTTTAGGGGTTGGAAAAGCAAAGCGTAATGTAGAATCTCTAAATTAGAATTTAAATAAGCTTAATGCTTATTTACTATCTAGCGCCACTATAGACAGTGCTACGAAGAAAAATACACTTGCTCAACTTTCTGCTATATCAACTCCCAATTTTTCCTCTTTTGTCTTTAGCCAAGTTACTGTCAGTGATGTTAAGAAGAATATATTAGCCATTACTTCCGACGCAGTTGGTTCTGACAGCATTAGTCGTAAGATGATTATCCCATTACTCGATCTTTTAGCTCCTATCCTTACACTTATTTTAAATCGTTCCCTTGACACCAGTGTTTTTCCTTCATCCTAGAAAGACGGCCTAGTAACTCCACTCCCTAAAAAATCTAATCCGACATATAAGGATTACCGTCCTATATCCATCCTTTCCTTTCTCTCTAAAGTACTCGAGCGCCTAATGTACCAACAGCTGAGCAATTTCCTGTCCAATCATAACCTTTTGAATTCATTCCAATCTGGTTTCCGCCCGGTCATAGTACGACTACGGCTTTGGTTAGAATCACTGATGATATTCGCCTAGGTATGGATAATCAGCAGGTTACAGTATTGACATTGCTTGACTTTAGTAATGCCTTCAATACTGTTGTAGACTTTGATGTATTACTCGCTGTCCTAAGTTCTCTTAACATATCTCCTGATGTAATTGGTTGGTTTCATAGTTACTTGCAAGGGCGCCGGCAACGTGTACAAATTCAAGACACGTTTTCTGATTGGTCTGCTGTCAAAGCTGGCGTCCCACAAGGTGGCGTGCTGTCTCCTCTATTGTTCTCTATTTTCATCAATTCGATCTGTTCCCACATTACTTCTCTTTACCACCTATATGCAGACGATTTACAAATCTACTCTCAATGTAAGATTGCGGATCTCCCCAATACAATTAGGTTAATTAATGAAGATCTTATTAGTATTTCTCATTGGTGTAATTCATTTGGGCTTAAAGTAATCCATTGAAGACTCAAGCCATTATTATTGGGAGTTCAAAATTAATCTCTCGGTTAACTTTGTCGCTGCTCCCGCCAGTCATATTCGAAGGGACACTTATCCCATACAGTGACAAAGTTAAGAATTTAGGTATTATGTTCGATGAGACTTTGTCTTGGGGACCGCAAGTGAGTGAAGTAAGTCGAAGAATGTTTGCCGCAGTTGGTTCGCTTCGAAGATTACGCAATGTTCTCCCCATTCCTACTAAAGTTGCGCTGGCTCAGTCTCTTCTTTTACCGATCCTTGACTACGCGGACACTTGTTATCTTGACCTAACAGTCGAGCAACTTAATAAACTTGAGCTGCTTCAAAATTATTGCATAAGGTTTATTTTTGGGTTACGAAAGTATGACCACATATCCGAATTTCGCCATAAGCTCAAGTGGTTACCGATTCGCCTTCGCAGGAATACTCACATTCTTCATATTCTTTACTGCATTCTGTTCAATCCGACCACTCCTTATTTGAAAGACCGATTTATATATTTAAGTAGTTTACATTCCTTACCTCTACGATCTCAAAATAATCTCCTCCTAAGTACTCCTAGACATTCCTCTTCCTTCTATTCTAATTCTTTTACGGTTACCGCTATACGACTATGGAATTCTCTCCCCTTACATATTAAAGAATCTAAATCTCTTCCTATATTTAAAAATAAATTAAAACTATATTACCTTTCCTCTTAAGTTACTACCTGTCGTCATTCACTTCTTTTTCTTTCTTTTTTTTCCTTTAATCTCGTATGTTCTTCTATTTATCTTTCTATATTATATTCTGTACACCCCTTCCGCTATCTTTTAAAAATAGTATCCTCTGCCCTAAGGTTGCCTGGAAGAGATCGCTGTTTTAGCGATAAGGCCGCCTGTTGTACCAATGTCCCTTTAACTATATAAATACTGTAATATGTTTCTTGGTGTACAATAAAGTATATTTTACTTTTACTTTTTACTTTACCACCCCGGTTCGAGCCGGCCTATCCGTGCGACAGGAAAGCTGCCGCGTGGCTCTACCACTGTTAAGGTTTACCTGAAAACCAGAAAACGATTGCTGTCTGAATACTGCTACGGTGTTCACGGAGCAGAAACGTCGGGAATTAAAAATAAGTTAAATAAGTCAAATTAAAAGAGATAAAATTCGTAAATTTAGTTTTATTCAATAACAAGTGTTCGTGTATAAGAAATGGTTTTAGGATGAACTTTATCGGGTAAAATTTTAATTCTGATGACGCGTGAAACATATTTTTAAATTTACCCTAATTACGAAAACATTGGAAATCAATAGTTCTGGCGAGTACGGCGGATGACGCAAAGCTCGAATCGGCTTCAATTTAGTCATTTAGCGCTTGGGGCATTGTTTGGCTGCCTTCATAGCATTTAACCATTGGGACGAACATTTTCAATTATTATACAAACTCCAATTTTCATCACGAGTGACAGTCTCATTCGGAAAAAATCTCTTTTGTGTGCCGATTCAACATAATAACGCGATATTGTCACGGAGACGCCTACAGTTTTTTTATAAAGGAAATATTAAACTAACTTATAGGCTAACTGATGTTAAAAATGTCCTCAACTGTAGTCTCAATAGAGGCTAGTCATCTGCGCTCGACAGAATTATAGTGCCGGAGTGTATGCACAAGGACAGGTGCACGCTCTATTCCCTCACTCTTATAGTCCAACCGGACGGTAGTCCGACACGACTGGAGAGAGAACTGGCTCAAGACACTTTATGTGCTTTCTGAGGCACAAGGGTGAATCATCGCCAACTTCCTAACTCCACTTTGCCAGAGAATTTTTAAAAGCAAAACCCAATATCAGGTTTTTGGCTAGACCCTGGTATCGAACCCAGGATATCATGATCAGCCATCGTGTTTACGAGCACAAGATTAACGAGGTAGTCAAATCTGTCATTGAACTGATGTTATTAGCTATATCAGGCCATGAACACCTGCAACCCGTATCAAACAAAGAATGCATGTACTAGCTACTACTAGATGTGTTGTCACCTCTCAGGAATAAAATTGGTCACATCACAGTCTGTAATAGCACTGACTCTTTATTGCCTTAGAACTGGAACACAGCAGTGCAGGTGCTGCTTTTGGTGGTAAAAATAAGTATACGAGAGGTACCAGCGCAGACAGACTCCTAGGCAGAAAAGTAATTAGTTCTACCAACTATTAAATTACAATTACAAAATTCATATTATGTTCGCGTTTGTATATTGGTAAACTTATTTCTTCTCGCATACCTCTAAATTGATAGGACTTTCTTGAGTATTTTACAGAATAAAACACTGGCTACCTTTTTGTAAATGGATGCTGTGGCCCATAGATATCTACATCTATACTTGGTTAAATATCAAAAAGCAGATGCGTTGTCAACCCTGAGGACTAAGATGCAATGCCTCGTTTCAAGTAAAAAGGATCCTATGCTATATCACTTACCATACGAAATACAGCAGCGATAGGGAGCTTTTATCCTAATATTCTAGGAGAGCGTGTCCTTTCCTGGTTGTGTTGACCTATTCTAGCTACTGCCGTAATATAGCTGCGGCATGGATCTATGAATTTTGCAACGCGATGAGAAACAACGATATTCTACAAAACAAATGTTTGTCATTCTTCTTCTATGAAAAAAATATTTAAATTTTTGGTGTAATTATAATCATGAACATAAAAACCTAAAAATCGTATTTGTTATTTCTAATAATTTGATGTAAGAATTAGATAAAACTGTATTATAAACTGTGAGTCCAGGCAATGAAGTTAAATAGACCGTCCTTTACCAGAAAGCCGGAGGGTATTCTAGTTTAATTAAATTTTTCTTCGTTTGAGAATAAAACGTAGTTAAAGAACTTTTTTACAGAGAACACTTCTTTCACTTCAAGATAATCGACGGAATGAAAAAGAGGATTAGAGATAATGACGTCATGGCGTTGAAGAAACGTGACGTTTGCGGATGTCTTATCACGGTGGGTGTGAATTAGAGCGCATTAGAATTTCTTTTAAATATTATATCGTGGGTGTAAATATGAAAATCGCATTTTTCATATTACACAATTTATTTATAAAACTAAATTGACAAACTAACTTAAATTATACCTTATGATAAGTGATTACTACTACGGGATATGGACACTTTAGTGTTCTAAATAATTTGTACTATTTTTTACGTTACGTTTACGTTACTTACGTTTTATAAAATAGGATCTTGTTTATAGGAGCTGCTTTATAGGATAAGGGTGACAAACGAGCACAAAAAGTCCACCTAATGGTAAGTGGTTACTGTGACCCATATTCACCTTGATGCGTTGTCAATCCTGAGGACTAAGATGGAATGCCGTGTGTCCAGTAGGAATGGTTCTCAATACTCACCAAATAAACATACATTACATTACATAAAATCACGCCTCTTTCCCGTAGGGGTAGGCAGAGACCACTTCTTTCCACTTGCTACGATCCTTATATACTTGTTTCGCTTCGTCCACTTTCATTATTCTGAAATACCCCTGAGACGAGAGACCGCCAAAGTGTCTACGCAAGTAGTATCCCACACTAGGGCTTTACGTCTCTCCTAAGAGATCAATGTCATACCGTCGGGTCAACTGCGATCGTCTCTAAAATGTTCTCTCGGTTTTAGAGCCTTGTGGAATACAAGGCTCTAAAACCGAGAGAACATTTATAGAGACAAGGGCCCTTTGGATGACATCGTTCAAAGAACCGTGTCGTCAAAACCTACCAGCACTTTTTTTACATGAAAGTCCGTGGAACCCAAACTTGTAGACGCTGCTACCACAGGATACTGATGTGGTTGACAAATCACGGCTCGTAGTCGGATTCCTACGGCGATGCACTAGCTTTCCCAATCAAGTACTGTGCTGAGATTACTTGATGGTAAAGCGTGTAACCAGTGACAAGATTTCTCAGTCGAAACAGCTAGAAGGCGTGCCGTACCTTGGTCACTATGGAAATTATTAAACAAATCTTTCTGCACGCCCCGTACCAACGGAATATCCCACTGTTTTTGTTGGTTAACTTCGTATATTAAAAACTTGTATATTAAATGTCAAGCTTAAAAATTAAACCAGCTGTGGAATTTAAAGTTGTTTGTTTTAAATAAAATATTTTGGATATTACTTTTAATTATTTTATCTAATGGACGAATTACGAAATAAAAAAAATATAAATGTTTTTTTTTTATAGGATAAGGGTGACAAACGAGCACACAGTCCACCTGATGGTAAGTGGTTGCTGCCGCCCATAGACATCTACATCTATCCTCTATTACAAATCAAAATGTAGATGCGTTGTCACCTGTGACGACTGGGATAGAATGCCTCATTTCCAGTAAAAAGGGCCTCCGGCCACCTGCACTCACCAAGCGAAACGCAGAGGTGAACCTCTACTTCACGCTGGTTTTCTATGAGTTCGTGGTACCACCCCGGTTCGAGCCGGCCCATCCGTGCGACAGCAAAAGCTGCCGCGTGGCTCTACCACTGTTATAATTATTGAATAAGAATGTCAAAAAGCTTGTCTATTATCATAAGAATATAAACAGAAAACCTGGGACTTACATTATGTGATAAGTATTCCTTTCTACTAAGAGTCTTCTAACTCTGCTACCAAGCAACAGCTCATCTACAACTATGCTCCAGTTTTAACAATAGGAAAACATGTATAATTCTACGTTACAAGGCATTTCACTTTCGTCCATGGAATGAAACAACCGAACATAATTATTGGCCACAGCATCCATTTTACCATCAGGCGAACTGTGTCCTTGTTTGACACCCTTATTCTATAAAAAAAATACTTAGATTTTATTGAAATCTTGTTTATTTAAAAAAATTATAATAGTTCTCGCTTCCACACAATGTTACACTGGCGGAACAATAATCGCCTACAACAAGCTGTTGGGCCAACTGCGAGAGTTTTATGAAACAAGTTTGTAAACGTATACAAACTTCACAGCGATGTCCTGAGGATTGAGGTCAGATCTTTGTTGAGTATTACGACAGTTTGCCTAACGAGATACTTATTTTATTTTCACACATCTAAGCTTTACTACCAGCACATTTATTACCGTGCGTTAGAGTAAACACGAAAGAAAGTACCTACTTAAAAAGTTGTATCAAACTAACATTTGGTTTCGTATAGCGCACTAAAATTCATGTGAATAAATTAAAATCTAGTCAAAAAGATAACGTCTTGTCGTTTCTTTTTTTTTATAGTATACGGTGAAAAACGAGCACACAGTCTACCTGATGGTAAGTGGTTACTGTGGCCCATAGACTTCTACATCTATCCACGTTTGCGAATCAAAATGAAGATGTATTGTCACCCGTGAGGACTAAGATGGAATGCCTCGTTTCCAGTAAAAGGGTCTCCGGTTCTCTACACTTACCATACGAAACACAGCAGTTGCTATTTGACGCTGGTATTCTGTGAGAGCGTGGTCCTTCCCCGGTCTAGCCGACCAATTCGTGCTACAAATATACTATTAAAATAGCTGCAGCATGGCTCTACCACGTATGCAATATGTCTTAGGGAACTCCGTCCTCTAAGTCGAACGGCCTTGTCGTTGAGGATGAAAGGGGTCTTAGTAGTCTGTGCTTGATCGTCCACGGTGAACTAAAAGGAATTGAGATGACTGGCCCGGGTCCCTCTCCAGATGCATGTTAGTGGACTGCGGCGGTAGGATTGTCCATTCACCCTGCCCGTAGGAGTCACCTCGACTGCCACGGTCAGGGTCAGCACAGAGGGATAAAAGTTACAACGTGAGACGATGCGCTGTACCCCTACCCTCCGCGGCTGAAACGTGGTGGGCAGTGGGTTCATGAGCAGATTCTATTTCTTATTTAATTTCTAAATGTGTCAATGGTGATGTCTAAAATCTAACGCTCAGACATATTATGTTACCTTATTATTATATTTCAAATAATTATTTTTATTTTATAACTGTAATAATTTATATTAATTTATCAAGAGTTAATAGCTGGGATCGAACCCCCGTTGTTCACAGACCCTCCAGGCCTTCGTGAAAATTTAGTTTTGACTTGAACATATTCATTTTATTTCTTTCACTGTCTCGCACGTAGAAATTAGCACGTAAATATATTATTAAGAACTTCAATCTTGTCGGCAACAAGTCTATGTATGTACGTAATTAATTATGTAATAGATGTAATATAAATTTAATAAAACATCAAAGAACTTAATTTAGAAACCGCATTTTTCATACGAAACAAATGAAAGGTAATGTCGCTGTAGCAGGAAAAGTTATGAAATGCCGACTTTATTGCCATGCCTCGTCACTTCGCAAAACATAAATTAAACATAGCTGAAAAGGTAACTGCAGGAACTTGTCTCAAGTATTTAATGTCGTCCGTGGCATGTTTTCATTTAATTGATTTCTTCTATAGACAAATTATGTACTGGCGTATTCTTTATTCAATATGAATAAATACTCTGTCCGATGAGAAAAAAAAAATATTAAAATATCTTAGTATTAATGAATATCAAATATTTTTGTAACTTAAAATATATGTTTTTTGCTGAGAATTTAGTAAATTTTAAAATCTTCGAATTTATTAACTCGACGGGCGCCCGACTCGCATGTATTGCCATGTAAGTTAGTAGCTTGTAAGATATATTTTCAATGAAATTAGTTTTATGGATTTTATCGTGTATTTACTAACATTGCATAAAGGTATTATAAAATCAGTAGTTATTGTAGTTTTATTATTGTGTTTAGATAAGCATTATGTTATCATTATGTATTTATTTGACATTTTTTGTCGTGCTGAGAAAAGCGCCGTGTGGTGTCGAAAGGGTATTCACTATCTCATACCGTGGATGTCATAAGAGGCGCCTGGGACAAATGAATCATGTGATCAACAGAATATTCTTGAAAACTGAAAATTATAAAGAGAACGGTTGCCAACATTCCTGCCAAGCGTCGCTAATATTTTTTAAATATTATTTATTATTTCGTTGAGTCGTGTGAGAGTCAATCATCGCATTACATTTTTTGACATCGTTGAAGGCGTTCTAATGGAGAGCAATATATTAAGCATATTGCTTACGTCACATTTTGTAAAAAAACTAAACTTAGGATGGGAAGCAGATACAAAGAGGCGAGAAGTCTGATACTGCAATCGCTAATTTACTCGGCAACAGTGATAGTTACGACAAATTCAACATTGCATTGCCCTGCTATCTCCTGTAGCCTCCGAAATACGCCGATATTCTGTGCGAGCGTGATGCTTTCCCACCCGGACCCATTCAAGTCGTTAAATACTGCAGCGTGACTCTAGCTATTAAACATTACAAATATTCCCTTAAACCACTTCTAGTAAGCTTAAATTACTTGTGTTAGAAGTGGTTCACGACAGTAGTCGAATGGCTGATTCGAACCCACGACCTTTCGAGTTCGTGGTTCGCGCCCTGTCATTAGGCTACTGACGCTTTTAATCTAATTGAGACACTAACAATAAGGAACCAAATTTTAAAGAAGAATTCACAACAATGAAAACAAATTTGTTGGGATGACAATGTCTACACACTACAATAGATTTCAGCAGCGTGGCTCCGGACGAAGCAATCATGTTGCAACTTTCCACTTGATTTCATTTAATACTTCTGTCTCTGCTTCTGCTCCTCCTGATTTTCTCGTTTTATTTTTAATTTTGATACTTTTTATATTATTTAATGAAAGAAACAATATAACATAATAACTGGTGACTCTTAATTGCAGTCCACCTGTAGTCAAATTTGTGTTCAGAAGTATACTCGAGTTTTGATGTTTGAAATTAGTTTCTTAGCTAATTTGTAATATTATAAAAATAATATTATTGCTTAAGTAGCTGTGGAACCATTTTGAAATAATTATATTTTCACAATTTACTGTTGTTTGTTATTTTGTACTTAACGGGATAACTCTATAAACTCGCTATAGTTAACACGCTTATCAGGCGGGTTGGAAACCCAGTTTCAATTTATGATTGTTATTAGGAAGATGCTGCTGCCTATTTTCTAGTTTGTGTCCCTCTTACGACACACACGGAATAATAGAGGTGAGTGGATATTCTTACAATGCACGGCTTTGAATAAATAATTAACTATTAATTTAAGTCACTAAAATTATCACTTAATTTTCTCAGCTAATAACTTTTAACTATTAAATAAATTTAACCACTATCGCTATCTTTATCACGCGTTTAGCAATGTGTTGCACTGAGTCTAATTTGTATGGCGAGGGCTTTTAAGAAAATCGATTATTAAAGGGTAAAGTAAAAAAAGAACGAAAATATTTTTTGTCTGTCTATGCGTTTCTGAACGCTAATCACCAAAATGCTCTTACGAATTTTTATGTAGGTTTCATTTGTGTAATATAGAGAAGCATATTTCATGCTTATCTCTATACTGTATCAATGTAAACATGTAGTCTTGTTTCTTTTGTACATGTCAATCTATTTGTACATCTAGTCTTATTTATTTATTCTGTTGAAAATAAATATGAATCAATCAATTTTAAAATTGGTATTATGTGAATTCCTGCAAGCGATTCATCATATCATCTCATCAACAAATTGAGATATATAAGAGCAAAATAATCTAATCTAAAAGTATTTCTTTTTTCATTGTTTGTTCGTATTTAGCCTGATGATACTGTCAGGAAATTTGGTTGGTTTTATAATTGGTATAATAAAAGTTTAAAATAAATACTGTGAAACTAGTACAAGTGTTTATTCAAATCACAAATGCGAAGCCAAGGGGTTTTACCAAGTGACAACGATCGCAAATATAAATTATTTATCTTTTTTCCATTGAGTAATATTTATTTTTATTTTTGGCCTGAGTGTGCACAATCTGTGGATTGGCGCTTGCTACGATAGCAATAGACGATAGATTGCTACATAGGAGAATTAATCACTCTATTATGTCCCGTGGTTGGCATAAGAGGCGATTATGGAAAATAATATAAAATTATTTTTTATTACACTAAAGTTACAAACAAACTCACAATCTACCTGATGGCCAGTGACTACTTCTATGTATGGCTATGGATACCAGCCTAACCCGCTTCAAAAGCTGCGTTGCCGTCCCTGAAGCCTGAGATGGAACACCTCACAGCCTGTTATTATACTGGCTCTCTGTACCATTCAGACCGGAGCACAGCAGTGCAGTCACTGTTAATTGGCGACAGAAATAGGTAAAAGTGTAATGCCTACTCAAACGAACTCCTATTCAGAAAAGTCCTACCTTGTGATGTCAGCACTATCCTTATATCATTCCTTTAAAAAACCTTATTTTAACAGCTCATATAATTTTCAATTGACATGAGATGAATTCTGTAGCTATGTATCTTGGGGTAATTCTAAAACACTTAAACTATTTATGTAAGAAATGTTACTGTGTAAAAAGTCGGAGAAATAAAATAAATATTATTATATTATTATTATTATTCTTATTGTACTGCTTTAGTCTAGGCGAAGTCTGCAACAAACTTGAGAGTTAGTGATAAACGTACGTGTAATTACGCCACTACTTGTTTAAATTTAAGGTGCTTGCAGCCGGAAATTTATTTCTTGTTACAAATCTGTCGTGAACCCATGAGTCTAGAAAGTAAGGAGCAATGTTCTACGCTTATGGAATTTTTCTAATGTAAAATGCTTAGTATTATTGAGGAGATAATATATGCCGTATAGAGACGGCGCTAAGGAATCCATCATCCCATTTCATACCGTGGGTGTCGTAAGAAGCGAAGAATAAGTATCATCTGTATTTAGATCTCTGTTTAATTTTTATTCATATTTTATATTTATAGGAAAATGTAAGTGACATTTTACTCAAATCATTTTGGACACAACTGTTTATATCTTTTCATAATATAAGTACATCCATGCAAATTATTTTCAATTATTAATCATCAGTTCTGCTTAACCCTACGTCTTGTACAGCGACCAGCCAGACCTTGCCAGGCCACCTGCCAACCGTATCGTTTATGGCAAATTCTCCCTGAAATAGTAGAAGCCCAAGCCAGGAAATTTGTATGGGCTTATTAAGAAAATGACGAAAGAGAATGCTGAAATGCCTTTACAATATTTAAAACTCATAGGAATTTGTTTGAATACTTAAATTATTTAGATATCGGCCAAGTAAAATTGGGACATGGGTAACATACGGTCCCGCTTTTCAGTAAATGTGGAATCATTGTTAGATAAGAACGCTACACACACACACACACACACACACACAGTATAGCAACAACCTTATTAAGTCCATTGCGGGATATATATTATATTTCTTTTATAGAATAAGGGTGACAAAAGCCACACAGTCCACATGTTGGTAAGTGGATCGTATAGCCCATGGACACTAAAATCTACACTTGATTAAGAATCAAAATATAGTAGCTTCGTTGTCACTCCTGGGGCCTAAGATGGGAGAAGCATGGTTACTACGTACACTGGTTACGTAAGCACCTTGCTCGTGAAGCAAAATGTTGATCGCAGTACGTACCAGACATCTTGCATCATGAAGCTTTATTCTGAAGCTGGTATGTTTTTTTACAAATACTGCGATTTTTGGAAGCCTCTATAATATTACGAATGCTTTCCCCGGGGTAAGATGGGTGACGGATTCTATTTTATTTATTGTATTTTATCCAGGACCACAAACACATAAGAGTACGTAATAAGGCTTAAACAAATAACAATTTATAAATAACACGCGTAATTATGTAACCAGCACCGTTATCCACAAAGTAATGTTAAATTAGTATTTTACACAGAAAATAGAGTTTATTTGTAAAAACAAATTAAATTGACAAAACTCAGCAACATGAAACTGTCAAAAACAGACAAAAGGAAAAAGTAGACAACAATATCCGATCTGTCTTGTGATTTTATTGAATGCTATTGAATATCTAACAACCAAACCGTGCAGCGGTGTAAGAATATCCACTACCAGGCCATCCCGTCTACGTCACCCCGTGGGTATCGTAAAAGGCGACAGAGGGAAACAAATCAGAAGATGGGCAGCAGCGTCTTCCTAATAACGTACGTCGTATAATAATAAATTGTGATTGCCAATTCACGTGCCAAGCTCAGTAACTATAGCGAATATCTCCCCTATGAGGCAATCTATGGGGGAGGCCTATGTTCAGCAGTGGACTTTAATTTGCTGAATCGGTAACGATCTAACAACCTTCTTAAAACACTTGTTATTTTATGGCCTAAAGATTTTTTTTTCTCTTCTCTACTGTCTGTAAACACCTACTGCTCGACGTGCTTCTTCCACTGTAGAGAGGATTTGCCTTAGTCGTTAAGTTTTGCAGGTGGATGAAAACTTTAGCTGTACCAGATATTTCACACCTTTTACGCTAATCTTCGTTGCCAGTTTGGGTATGACACACCTTGCATAAACAAGATGTATCATATAGTGGCGTTGTAAGAATATCCACTACCCCATATCGTCCCGAGGGTGTCGTAAGAGGCGACAGAGAGAAAATGAAACAGGAGACGGGCAGCAGCATCTTCCTGATAAAAACTCAAAATTATAAAAAAACCTCGGATTGCAACCCGCATGCTAAGCTTGGCAGCTATAGCGAAATTGAGTCAATCCATAAGGAAGGTAATAGACGGATCTATGGATAAAGTTTTTCGAGCATTATAATTAACTTCTGATTGTCTGTGGGCACTGCACTAGCGACATCTAGTATTCGGATCTCGATTGTCCCTTGGTTCGAAGTCCTTGGACGTTGTGTGCAACGCACGCGTTTATAATTAAAAAATATACTCTTAAATGGTTATTCGGAAGATTTTTGTGCTAATATACAGACTATTCGGTTGTATTGTGTACATTTAAACATACTTGCATATTTGACCCCCATTGTGAAGATAATTGCCAGGAAACACGCCGCTTTGCCATAGAAAACAGGTTAGTCCATTTGACTTTTCTAGGTGGTTAATGTGCCTGTGAATCACTACGCGAGCAAAGCTAAGGCCAATTTGCTTACCATTGAATTATTTGTCGAAGGCTCGCAAAAGCGTGAACTTAGGTCTTTTTCGCATATTCGAAAGAGACGAAGTGATGGATTCCCATACGCCACCACCACAGTACAGTAAATAATATATACAAATAAATAAAATATAAGTGTCTATCTGTAATATTGAAATAACTGATTTCCATTAAGTTCAGGGCGTCATTTTACACGTTTATAAGACATAAGAAAGCATTTAAAAAAATTGTCTGCCTGTCCGGGCTATTTTTCGGATTAGCTGAACTAATTGTGATGAAACTTCAAGTGCATGTAGTAAGCAATGCCAGGAGAGATTAAGGCTATATTACATCCTAAATTTTTATTTTTTTATGTAACGTAAACTTTATGGAAACGAATGGTCTTTGATTATTAACGGCTCCGGGCGCACTGACTTAGTATTGAATTGCGGCGCTGCGGGTTGCGGATTCGAATCCCGCACGGACCAAGTATTTGTATGAACTACAAATAATTGTTAAGGGTATTGCTCCGCGATATAGAATAAAATCTTAGAGTAACGTTTTTGGGAGAAGAAATAATAAAAAAATATTTTAAAACGCCACATAATAAATCATATCCAGGCAAAGCAGGGTTATAAGAATATATTTCTTAAATGATATAATGAAATTACTTAAACCTTTATGTTGCTAAGCATGTTTTCTGAATCGTAAATATTTATTTGACTCTGAACGCATATGCCAGGTGCTCAAACACGGTTTGTTGTTTTGATTGTTAGAAAGGATCCCTTTCGGGACACTAAATAAAATAAACATGTCATCGCGTTTTGATAATATCTGTTTATTTAAATATAATTTCGAGTATTATTTTTATAGGATAAGGGTGACAAACGAGCACACAGTCCACCTGATTGTAAGTGGGTGCTGCGGTCCATAGACATCTACATCTATCTTCTATTACAAATCAATATACGGATGCGTTGTCACCTGTGAGGACTAAGATGGAATGCCTCATTTCCAGTAAAAAGGGCCCCCGGCCACCTGCACTCACCAAGCGAAACGCAGAGATAAACGTCTACTTCACGCTGGTATTCTGGTGAGGTCGTGGTACCACCCCGGTTCGAGCCGGCCCATCTGTGCGACAGCAAAAACTGCCGCGTGGCTCTTCCACTGTTAAAATGTTAAAATGTATGTTTTATACGTGGTAGAGCTATGCTGCAGATGTATTATGGTTGTACCACGAATGGGCCAGCTCAACTGGGGAACAACCACGGTCTCACGAAATACCTGTGTAAAATTGCGGCTTAATGCTGTTGTGTTTTGTATGGTGAGTGTAGAGATCCAGAAACCCTTTTCATTGGCAACGAGGCGTTCCATCTTAGTCCTCAAGGTGACAACGCATCTGCATTTTGATTCTTAATCGATACATGTAGATGTCAATGGGCTACATCATCACTTACCATTAGGTGAACTGTGTGCTCGTGTGTCACCCTTATTCTATATCTATATTTTATATCTATATAAATGAGTTGATGAATTTTATTTCATTTGAAACGTTTTAAACAAAATTGTCAAAATTTTGTAGGTATCAAGTACGAGAGCGCGGGTATGAAGTCAGCAAAGTCAAAAAGAGCAAACGTATTATAATGAGGTACGTATCACATTAAATTTATTAATGATGCTTGTTTTAATAATAATGTTCTTGTTACGTCGCAGTGTGATATACTTACTGATTGTTAATAAATTATTTGTATCCGCGAAATGGTAAGACATGCAGGAAGTCCATGGATGCAGGTGGCTCGGGACCGTGCTTTGTGGCATTCCTTGGGGGAGGCCTATGTTCAGCAGTGGACTTGTGAAGGGCTGTAATGATGATAATGATGATCCGCGAAATTGAAATACAAAGAGGTACAGGTGTCAGACCAACTGGTGGGGCCGCGGATGTGTGCGAAAGCGTTCCCGTGGCCCTGCCAATATGCGGCGAAGGTGGAACACCATAGGGTTTTAGTCGGTGCGAGTGGACATAACCCGTTCTTGCCCCCGTGAGGCGGGTATGCGTAGCCCCTCTCCCCCGAACGAGTTCACGCCTTGTCGTGGCGGGGGGGGGGGGGGGCGTAGTAGCCGTGGCTTGGTCACCCGCGGCGATGCGCCACTCGCCCTATCCTCCGTGACTCAGACGGGTCGCACCGTTGACCGTTGATGACCGGTGGTGGTGGGTCCGCGGGGGAAAGGAGTGTCAGTATTGCAAGGCGCCGCTTTCCCTACCCTCCGTGGCTAAAACTTGGTTAGCGGCGGAGCCAGAGACCAGATCCGCCGCTGGAGTCGGGAAAGCGGGTGCTACTAAGCGCATGATTTTCCTGGCCCCATGGCCTCCGCGTATCGAACTCGGTTGGGTCCGATACGCAGGTGGAGTTGGAGGCCGAGGAGAGGGACGTGCCTTGTGTTCCTGGTGCGCCTTGCTTGAAAAGGATACTGGGGAGGAGGAGTCCTTTCCTGAGATAGGGCTGCCATGGGGCGGCCGGCGCTGGTGGGCCGTGGATGTGTGCGAAAGCGTTCCCGTGGACCTGCCAATGTACGGCGAAGGTGGAACACCATGGGGTTTTAGTCGGTGCGAGTCCGACATAACCCGTCCTTGCCCCCGCGAGGCGAGTATGCGTAGGCATTTTCCCATGTTAAAAAAAGGGTATGCGTAGGCATTTCCCCATTTAAAAAAGTTTCGGTTACTTTCCTTAACTTTATTACTAATTATAACGTTTTATTACGTTAATTGGCTTGGCGTTTTTTTCTAAAAATAAAGGTAAGTATATAGACGAACTTATAATCGATTAAAAATCAAAAAGCAGGTGTGTTGTCACACCTTGGTGTTAAGATGGAAAAATCGTATTGAGTCAAAAGGGTATTCAGTCCCTATATTATCGGCCCAACGATGTCGTAACACAGAGTAAGACAGAGGGGAATAAATCAAATGGTGGGCAGCGGCGCCTTCCAGTAATAACTTAACTTAACGGCGCCTGGTTCGGACGGCATCCGTCCGGATGAGTGACGCCTAGTTCCTGCGGCCCGAAAAGCAGAAATTTTCAACTCTTGGTTGACCACTGGCGTAGTACCAGACCCCTGTGGCAATGCCGGACGATCTTTGTGCCGAAGATGGACGATTCTGTTGGGCCGGGAGACTATCGACCGATTTCGATCTCCTCGATACCGCTTAGGCACATGCACTCGGTCCTGGCGAAAAGGCTTCTGGATTGCTGCCCCCCCGATGCACGACAGCGTGGATTCGTCTGCACCGACGGCACGTTGGAGAATTCCGCCATGCTGGACGCGGTGCTAGGTGATAGCAGGAAAAAGCTAAGAGAGTGTCATGTGGCGATTCCCGATTTCGCGAAGGCGTTCGATACAGTGTCTCATAGAGCGCTGCTCGGGCTTCTTCGGGCTCGAGGGTTACCCGTGGCATTCTGTGATTACATCCACTGGCTGTACGACGCGGCGACCACCAAGTTGGACGTCGGCGGGCAGTCGGGTGAACCTGTTAAATTGGGCCGAGGTGTGCGTCAGGGAGACCCGTTGTCGCCCATCCTGTTCAACATGGCGATGGACGTAATTCTTGCTGCTCTACCGAAAGAGGTAGGTTATAGGCTGGAAATGGAGCGAGTCTCGGTTCTGGCCTATGCCGATGACCTAGTCCTGCTTGCAGGCTCAAAGGTAGGGATGCAGGAATCCATCGACCGTGTGGTCAAGGTTGTGTCGTCGATGGGCCTCATGGTCAATCATACCAAGAGCTCCGTCTTGTCGATGGTGCCTGACGGGAAGCGCAAGAAGCACCACAATCTGACCGGGAAGAACTTTCGGATAGGTCGGAAGTGGCTGCCTCAAACCTCTTGCGTGGAACGCTGGCGCTATCTGGGCATCGACTTCCAGGCGTCTGGATGCGTGACGTTAGAGCATAATATCACAGTTACTTTGACCAACATCTCAAAGGCACCCCTTAAGCCGCAGCAGCGGCTCGAAATCGTAAGGGGACACCTTATTCCGAGATTTTTGCACGGCCTTGTGCTGGGTAATATCTCGGATGATAGGTTGTACATGCTCGACAACCAGACCCGGGATGCGGTTAGGACTTGGCTGAGGCTCCCGAAGGACGTGCCTATCGGGTACTTCCATGCTGACATCAAGGACGGCCGCCTAGCGGTCCCATTGCTTCGGGCGACCGTCCCGGATCTCATACTTAAGAGGTTCGGGTGGCTCGACTCGTCGAGGTTGTCAGTGGCAATGGTCGCCGCCAGATCCAAAAGGATCCATAAGAAGTTAAGCTGGGCCGATAGGCAATTCCGAAAGTTCACCAGAGAGGATCCGGTCACGGGCCTCAGGTCCGTCGCACGGTTTTGGCGCGAGAGACTGTGGAGCTCAGTGGACGGGTTCGAGTTACGCGAATCCACCCGCACTCCCGCGTCCACGAAGTGGATTCGGGAGGAGTCTTCACATGTCTCTGGTCGGGACTTCGTGCAGTTCGTCCACACACACATTAATGCCCTCCCGTCACGGGTTCGGACATCAATGCACTCCCGTCACGGGTTCGGACATCCAGAGGGCGCAGGATTGGTCGTGAGGCGGAGTTGAACTGCTGCGCCGGGTGCATGGTTAAGGAGACGACGGCTCACACCATCCAGCAATGTTGGCGGACGCACGGAGGCTGGATATTGCGCCATGATCGTGTAGTGAAGCTAGTAGCAGACGCGATGGCTTCAGACCAATGGTCGGTGGTGACAGAGCCTCACGTCAAGACCTCGAAAGGCCTTCGGAAGCCCGACATAGTAGCCGCTAAAGGGGGCGTCGGAGTGATCGTGGACCTGCAGGCTCACCGTGAGAAACGTAGTAAATACGGGACTCACGAGGAGCTAGTCGAGAAGGTTGTCCTGTGGGACTCTGGGCTGCTGCCGAGCCCGAGGTGGTCGCGACCATGTGCCTAGTTGCAAAATACCAATTTCACCTAATATCTCAATAATAATAAAATCAACATAACATCAACAGCAACCACCAGTGCAACAGCAATCGGCAAAATGCTGATCGCCAGCCTCTGTAGACGGTAGATTGGGGACTAGTGGCGTTTCTCGTGGCATCCATAATGATTAGTGAATACGTTCACTAAGACGATGGTATGATGATGATGAAACATTAAAAAGGAGCAGCAAATGCCAACTCACTTGCCAAACATGAAATCTATGGCATATATTCCCCCTATGACATGAAAGATGGTAAAGACTTATATTAAGCAGTGGGCTTTTAAACTGTAATGGTAACGTTATACAAAATATTAAAAAATATTTTAAACTAATAATGCCAAGTAGTAGGAGTTGAATCTATACTATTAAAAAAGACTATTATAATTTTGAAGAAGGTGTTTTAGGTACTTAAATTGAACATAGACAAACACTCAAACATGGTACAGGATTCGAACTCAAACCTCGTAGCGCCACAGCCTGACGTTTAGCTACTGAGCTAAAATATCTTATAATAGCTTTCCTTTTTTTCTTAAATAAAATACAAAGAGATTTTATGTATAATGTTAGCTTAGGTCCACTTAAACAGCCTTTACTTATTTTTTCTAACAGTGTATGAAGGTAGCTCGGGATAAGCGTTTACCTTAAAACTATCGATATTACCTAGCTGGCAGCAATTCCGTTTTTTAACATTTAATATACATTCTATGTTATTTTTACTATTATATTTTAACTATTAACTGTACATTTACAGTGTAAGAATATTCACTACTTCATATCGGCCCGTAGGTGTCGTAAGAGGCAACAGGGAAACTGAAAAAGGAGAGATGGTCAGAAGCAACTTTCTGATAACTACTCAAAATTATAAAAATTACGTTTGCCAACCCAAGCATTGCCACTATGGTAGAATCCCCTATATGAGACAATCCATAAGGGAGGGCTATGTTTAGCAGTGGACTCATAAAGGCTGCAATCGATGCATAATATATATTTTATTATAAGCAACCCTTAAGGGTGACTCATATATTCAGCGGACTTTTGTTCGGCTATAATGAATTCGAAATAGTAAATGCATGAATTTTCACTATTTCGAAAAGTTCTAGATACGTCGATTAATAATTGTATTCTGCAAATCATAGACTTAGATAGTAGATAGTATCTTATAGACTAAATATTCAGTGACGTCATCAGCGTGTGAAATGAATGCACAATGAATAACTATATAGTTAGATATAAGAGTAAGGGAGAAGCAAAACTATATTTCTTGTCTTATTCTACGTATGCGTTTTTGATTGTTTTCCCTCCTTTATTTGACATAAACGATGTCAAGCTTTTTGTGAATAACATTGATATTATAAGCAAACAGGTAATTGAATTGAGTGTTTATTGTGGTTTTTAGTTATTAGGTAAGGTGAAAAAGATGGTAAGTTGTAGCATTTTAGGATGCAACAGCATCAGTCAACGAAAAATTGAAAATATTACCTTTCATCAGTAAGTTTCTTTTGTGCTTACATTTGCTACTTATATTGATTAATATCCATGATTTTGTATATAAAATGTAACATTTCATGTTTTTAATATCCTTTGTGACGTATTTTATCAAATATTTAGACTCCCAAATTGTAAATTCTTCATGATAATGCTCCTTAATTTGAACGGTCATTCGAAACTTTAAAGTCATAGCAAACGTGTACTTTTTGATTTGGTAGGATTGTGGAAACGATATCAGTGAGTACAATATAATGTTTTCCAATTGTTTAATAATAATTGTTATTGTGATTAGTAGTTATGTCCATAAATATGAATCACATAATGTTATACGTATACATACACTTTTATGTTGTGCTGTGAAGCTGTGAAGGACATTTGCTAGGCTATAAATGTATTAATGAACAATATTCAAAACTTAATATGTACATATCTTTTTTTAAACGTTTGCTATGAATAATATTATCATTACATTTACATATATTACATGCTATTTAATTATATCAATTGATATTGTATTAATTGTTATATTGTATTTATCCACAGATACTCATAGGTACTTGATTTTTTTTTGTTAATTACCTTGATCATTATCACATCACACACTGCGCCACGGAGCCGTCTAATTAGAATAATATTTTATACACTTCATAGCAAGTTGATTATTCTTCCTATATACGACAGCTTCACTTATGTCGCGCTATCGTGCGTATTTTAATACGTATCTGTATAAAGAACGTAGCTATAAAAAAATTAAACTAGATTGTTAGGTAATTATAATAGAATTTATCTTAATACTTTAAGCCAGCGATTATTTTATAAATAAATATTTAAAGTTTAAAGTTACCGCTTATATACGCCCAACTGCTGGGCACAGACTTTTATTTGGAGTGGGTTTTTAACGCAAATAAATGTATGCGCATCCCAATGAGTGTTGGCGAACTTCACAAGTCTTCGAAATTTTTTTCTTATTTCTCAGAAGTGCGAGTTTCCTCACGACGTTTTCCTTCGCTGCCGAGTTTGTGGTAAATCAGCACTTAAAATTACAATTTACAATTTCATTGGAGCCGGCAGGGATCGAACCCGGGTTGTTCGCGTACTGTGAAATTTTTGGAAGGAATTTTATATTTAGATAATGTTTTTAGATGACGACCGCGTACTCCATATCATACCGTGGGTATCGTAAGAGGCGACAGAGTGAAACAAATCAGGAGATGAGCAGCAGCGTAACAACTAAAAAATAAGAACTGCGGCTGCCAACCCTCCTGCAAAGCATTGCAATTATAGCAAAATCCTACCTATGAGGCAATCTATGATGGAGGGCTCTATTCAGCGGTAGACTTTTAATTGGCTATATCGATGACATATGGATTATTATAAACTCTGCTAGTGAGGTGATCACTACATAAAATCTGACTTTAATCTAACCCGGGATTCGAATCCGAGACTACATGACCAGCAGTCACACTTACGACTACCAGATAACGAGGCAGTCAAGAAAGTGTCATACGTATAAAATTATACGTGGTAGGAATACTAAATACTTAATATTTAGGCTCCGTAGTTATTAATAAAAGTTTCACGTACTTGTCATTTCGTCCTTTGCCATTTTGTCAGACATGTAGAATGCTAAGTAAGATGGACGATGTTTCGAAGATGTCGAGATATCGTCTTATTAATAGAGTTCATAGATTTATGTAGGTATATAAACTTCACAAGCATGGAACTATATTATGTTTCAAAAATATTTTCAACTACATTTTGAATGAAGTAGAACGCAACGTACGTGATCTCAACAAATTTAACTTATCTCGACGATCATTAGAAGAGTTTCGTATAATGCTTACGTAAAAAGTCCACCCTGGGAGAAACATATAAAAATGGTGCATGCCTTAAGCGCATTAAAAACATTACGTATGACATGAAAAATAAAATGTTAAAAATCCGAGATATATAATGAAAATAAGCAAAAATATATTCGCATACATACTAATATAAATATAGAAATACATTTAATAACCACCTCTTACCTATTTCTGCCGCCAAATAACAGTACCTGTACTGCTGTGTAACAGTCTGAGAGCCAGAATAATAACAGACTATAAAGCATTTTGTCTTAGTCCTCAGAGGTTGCAGATGTCCATGAGCTGCAGTAGCCACTTATCATCAGATATACTGTCAGTCCGTTTTTCACTTCAATTTCTTTTTAAATCGGTCTGTGGATTAAAAGGTCTCATGTACATATTTGAATGTTTACAACTCAAAAAAATTCTCTTACTTAGGTTATTATTTGAATTTAATCAATTCATATGACAGGGGAAGGGTGAGCATAGAAGGTGGGGTGAGCGGGGTGTGCTATGCAATCTATACCATACATTTACAGACCGCTCGTGTTTGCGGTTTTGATACAGTCGCCTGGTATCGATCATATTACGTTGTCAAAGGGTTGAAACTCATAGATTCTTATCTATGAGTTTCAACCCTTTGACATACATAGGTACATATAAATACAATTAAATTTTCTGTCTGTAATATCAAAATAAATGGATTTTAATAAGTTGAAAGAGTTATTTGCTATGACAGATGGAATACCAAGACATAATAAACCATTATTAAATTTTTTGTCCCTTTGTCTCTCTGCACAAATCTTCGGAATGGCTGAACCGATTTTCAAAAACCTTTACGGATAGTGAGCTTAAAGCCTTTTTGTGTAAATTAAAAACTAATTATGGTCTTTGATTATCTTAAATCTAAATAACACCACATTAATGGATCGTATTAATGCTAGTATTTCAAAAAGTCCATGCATATGTTCTAGATAGTAGGACTCTTTCTCTGTATAGGAGTCTGTCTGGGTAATAACACCATCTATTGGAGGCCACGAGGTGTTTCTGGCCTTTCTCATAATTTCCTTTTACGATACGCATGTACAAAATAAGGAGATAGATTCTCTTACGCTACCAGGATATATGCAAATGTATATGTACTCGGAAATGTCAAATCAAATTAGACTGGTAACGATTTTCTCATTACCGATTACGAATACGATGCGTTGAACTACATTTTTTTCATTACTCGGTGATTACGTGGATTTTTAGGTTTATGTATCACAATATAGCAAAACCTTTATCAAAATATTTAGGAATAGTTAAATTCAGCAAAGATTTACAAGAAGCAGAAAAAAAGAAACTAAACGTAAGCATTACTTTTATCAGTTCGATTCAACTTTTTATCAAGCAGATCAAAATTTTAAAAGGTATTAAATAAATCATAAATGAAAACATTTTAAGATTATTCAATAGTAAAAAATCTAACGATTACGATAATATATTTTAGCACATATTTAAAGGATAAGTAAGCGATAACTTAATCGTAAAGCGAATATGAAAAGCCAATTATGTAATTGAGCTTAAAGACTACTTTAGTTCAAATATTTATATAATCCAGCGGTTTAGAGTAATCACAAAAAAAAACTAGGGTTAAATTTTACATAACTTTAAAAATACTTGTTTTTTAAATAAGTCTCTTCTCTCTTCTCTTATCTCTTAAATTTACGTGATGTAAATTGAGTTGCATTAATTACCTTTTAGATTTTTAGTTTCTTGTGCCTTATTTTAGAAACATTTATTTTAATTTTATAATTTTTCAATATTTTAAGATAGGACTAAGAGGGGGTTCAAGTTAACTAGACTGCGCGCCCTACGAGTTTGTATTCAGAGAGAGGCAAGGTATAAAAGGTAGTAGCTTCGTAGCTTAAAGCTACGAAGGGCCGTAGAGTTCGACAGTTATTTGAAACCTGTTCAAAATTTGAATAGACAGAATGCCTTAACTATTGTGATAGTTTGCATTTCAAAGGCTATAGAACATGAATGACTGATAGAGAAGTGAATAAATTAAGTCAAGACTCAATCCCATAAGACATCTCGGCCTATATTTCGAGAACATTGAAAAGTTTCCGATTCAGCGGAATTATAAATTTTAATTAGCATCGGGACTGCTAACGACACTGCGTCAATGCAAAGATGTTCTATTTTTTCGTTAATTTAAGACTAAAATACTAGCTGGCCAGCAAAAGTTGTTGTTTTCTTTACGTCAATCGTAATATGACGTATGTGCAATGAGTTTAACTCCAGACACTTTAGTGTAAATATGGATTTTTTGAATAACTCGATCACTTATCGGGTCGAAATTACGCGATTTTCTATTTTGATACTAAAGAAACAAAATATATTGTAAATAGTCGCGCCAAACATGCGCTCGAATTAATCTATTCGTATTTATCATAGAAGGCGGTGGTTTGAGTAAAAATTGTCACTCCACTTCACCTTCAAAAGGAAAAGGGTCATTAGTTCAATATAGTCTTCGCTAATCCGTGTCAGCCGCCCGCTGTTGCACCTTGTTGTGCTCTTACCGCAGTATCATTTTAAATAGTTTTAAATTATATAATCGCTAGTGTTTTCGGCTATACACTATCATATATACTGTAACACATACAACATTACACACCACAATATTTAGAACGAACGCCGATTAGTGATTGTGAGTACGAGCTTCTCGGTAATTAAATTTATTTCCTCTAATTTAAGATACATACATATATTCTCCCGCGCAATCACGTAATTAACGGCCACGAGGTGATAGCTAGTGCCCGGCTTGATTAGTAAATATGAGTCATTTTTAAATGATTGCAAAAAAAGACGAGGCGCACAATTCGTCTATATAGAAGCACAATTATATATTTTATATAATTTGTCCGGTATAACTTCTTTCTTTAGGAACCAATTTTAATAATTATTTTTATTAGACAGGTTATGCTTCATGGTAGTTTCATATAAATTTTCTAATTCCCAAATACTCAAACGCTGTTAAATTTTAAGTTGATGTAAGTCTTGTGCTGTTTCTATCAAACAAATAAAATTATTTTTTAAGGAATTTATCGCTTTTTTTTTGCACCCGAAGCAATTGGAAATGGGCTACCACAGAGGGAGGCAGAAAATGCACTACGCACACCACTATAGCCGGTCTATAGTGGTTATGGGGGACTCACTGCCTACAAGGGGAGCCTAAGTGATACCCCCTAAAAACTGCCTTTGGGGACTGGCAACTAGCTGTCGAAAGCTTCATATACCGTATCTAATGCGACCCTCTTTTGGTTGTTTGAGTGTTTCTCGGCCTGCAGACGGTATGGCGGGAGGGAAGTGGGGCGGTATAAGTTACTGCCTCACGAATTAGTGTGTTATTATGCGACTCTGCAACTTTAAAATAGTTTTCAGAGTTTTTTAATGAATTGTTGAATTGTTGGCATTTCTAAATCCCGGTGAAGGTCGGCATTACGGACGTACCAAGGTGCGTTCGTAGCTCGACGACAGAATAAGTTTTGAACTACTTGTAGTTCGTTAATAATTTTATTATCTGCGTGTGCGAATACAGGGGCTGCGTAAGTCATTACGGGACGTATACAAACCTTATAAAGGGTTCGCTTATTTCTTAGATACATTTTACTATGTCGGCCTAACATACTGTTAAGCCTACCTAGGTAAAAACGGGCTAGATGTGTTACTCTTTTGACATGAGGCTCGAAAGTGAGCCTATAGTCAAGGGTGACACCTAAATATTTAGCTAACGTATGCCAAGGGACAGTGGTCCTTTGCATACGTATTGGTGGAATATTATTATGGATTTTATAACGGCGTCATTTCCAATCGAATTGAACTGCGGAGCTCTTCTCCGGGTTCACATTGATGCGCCATTTTGGGAACCAATCTCCTAGGTCATCGACTGACTTTTGGAGCTTGTTCCTTGCGTGAGATAATATTTTACTTTTAAAGTAGAGAGCAGTGTCATCTGCGAAGAGTGATAGTTGTACACCATTCGATGGGATCGGGACGTCGTTGGTGTACAAGATGTACAGGAGGGGAGCTAGTACCGATCCCTGAGGAACACCAGCTTTGATGGGGCGCTGAGGGGATAACGTGCCTTCGTATCTAAAACGAAAGGTACGATGATGTAAATAAGAGGCCACGAGACGTACTAGACAATCGGAGAGTCCTATTTTATATAATTTGAAAATGAGGCCTTCATGCCAGACTCGGTCGAAGGCTTTGGCAATGTCGAAAAAGACCGCGATTGTCTTTTCTCGACGTGGATAATGACCGCTGAGGATATATTCCACAATGCGGTGTACTTGTTGGGGACATGAATGTTTCTCACGGAAACCAAATTGGTGTGGGATGACAAGAGGGTCACCGTCTGTGGGAAACAGATGGCGCCTCATTCTACTTTGAATTACTCTTTCAAAGAGTTTGCCCATGGCCTTTAGGAGGCTAATGGGGCGATGACTGGAGGGGAGGTTAAGAGGCTTACCTGGCTTGGGAATACCAATCACAGTTGCCTCTTTCCACGAAGTGGGAAAGTAACTAAGGCATAATAAATTATTTTTATACTCCTGACGTTTTGAGCACTTTGCAGCACCCGTGGTCACGTGGGGGACATCATAATATCATAGTTATCCACGTCTACCTTCAAATTAAAATTATAAATTTTTGGTCCAATCTACGCAGTAGGAATTCACAGTACCCTGAATTCTTCCAGTTGTATTTTTCTATCACTTTATGTCAAAGTGACTATAACACCACCGAGACTTAACGATATCTTAAAATTGCGTTTGAGTATTTAGTCATAAATAAACCTAGCAAGCTTACAGCATAGCAATGTGGCGAAGCAATCAGCTTTGTAGCGGTTTCTAACGGTTGCCGTTGAGCAATCAGTTTCAAAATAGGAGGTTCAGATGCCTGGGTGATCAGTAAACGATTGCTGAAAACAGAATTTGAAAATTCGAAACCGTTCTCGAGATAATCGTGGGACAGACGGACAGACGGACAGACATCGTAAAATCAATAAGTGTCTTCGCAAGCTTCGCCACTTAATAAGGGCTGAAAAATAGGAGATGAAGATCGATGCAACTATTTGAACTGAATTTTAGACGTTACCTTAAACTCGTTGCGCTGTCCTGTTGAAACCACATGTCGTCGAGGTCCATATGGTACAATTCCCGCTATAAGAAATTGGTTCTCATCGCTCTGTAGCGCTCGCCATTGACGGTAACCGCGTCACCAGCGTCGTTTTCGAAAAAGTACGGACCAATGATACCGCCGGCCCAAAATCCATACCAAACGGTAACCTTTTGAGGATCCATTATGAACCTCTAATGGGTTGGTGTCATCCTATTTACGGCAATTCTGCTCGTTAATACAGCCACTCATCCAAAATGCTCTTTACTAAAGATGATTTTTCAGACAAAATTGGGGTCCTCTTCCAAACGATTCGAAACCCAGTCAGCGAACAAACGGCTTTGTCTATGGTGATGAACTTTAAGTGACTGTGTCAGTTGGGTCTAATACGGATGTAGAGCTAAGTCCTAACGCTAAATTCGCCAAGTTGTAGTCTGCGAAATGCCAAGTTCTTGTGCACGGCGAGGAATCGATTGCCTCGGGTTCTGCTGTACACTTTCACGAACCGCGACGATGTTTTTGACCGATCTTGCCTTCCTTGAACATTCCGTATGTTCAAAGAAGGCAAGATTATTAGGCAGATATTGACTGATTGTTTAACGAACCGGTCGTTTCAAATTTGACCACCAAACGCCGAAGAGTCGACTGTGAATGGCCACCACGATTACTGTAAAATGGGCGCAATACGCGAAACGTTCGCGTATTGCGAACACTCATTTTGATAATAATTTTTTATCATTTGAACATGCTGTTCAATCGTGATACTTGCCAAGGTGATTTGGCATAAGTAACGGAATAATAAACAAAATATTTTTTTGATAGATAGATGTTACTAAAAAAATGGGCGCCGAGGGCCACCAAAATCAACCCGCGCCAATTGAAAAACTTTTTATGTAAATTGCCTCTACTATACAGATGAAAATCCGAATGAAAAATAAGAGATAAAGAGAGAAAATTTTTTAGATATTTTTAATTTGAGTTTGGATTGTTTTGGATTACGTATTAATAGGTTTTCGAATTAACCTTTCATGATTCGAAATGAAATAGCCGAACGCAATAAATTCTCTCGTCATATATTTTACGTTTGAAGTTCGAAATAATATTACAGAGAGTCAGCTGTCATATGTTGTTTTATTTAGGTAATATTTTGTCTGCACATTTGCGCTTTACATTGCTATTCATATGAGGTTTATATCTGATTCAGTAAATATAAATGTTAATCGAAAGTACGATGGAAATCTCAAGTTTACGATGCAAGTATTTTATGAAGGTTGAATTTTTTATTTGGTATTGCTATAAACGAACTTTTGGAGGGTTAGTTGTGGCGCATATTTCATATTTAATTAAATGGAGTAAGGCTTCTTTTCATATGCAAAAGTTTAACTGAGAAGTAACCTGCATTTGTTTTTACTTTAAAATACTACTATCAGTGCTGTCACCACTAATAATTCTGCTTATGTTTCTTTAACTGCTCCAACTAAGCTTTATTATGGTTCTAGCACGAATGGATCATCATGACCGTGGTAGGGCCAAGATTTCTTTTTTTATAGAATTAGGGCGACAAACGAGCACACAGTCCACCTAATGGTAAATGGTTGCTGTGGCCCATAGACATCTACATCTATCCTCGATTACGAATCAAAATGCATATGCGTTGTCACCCGTGCGTTCTAAGATGGAATGCCTCGTTTCCAGTAAAAAAGGGTCTCCGGTTCTCTACACTCACCATACGAAACACAGCAGCGTTATACTGCTATTTTACGCTGGTATTCTGTGAGAGCGTGGTCCTTCCCCGGTCGAACCGAATCATTCGTGCTACAACTATACTACTACATAGCAGCAGCATGGCTCTACCACGTATAAATACACAGAATACCAATCTGAAACAGCAAAATAATGCTGCTGTATTTCAAACAGTGTAGAGAGCCGGAGACCCCTTTTATATTTTTATTGTATTAAAACACGAGCTTTAAATGTTTAAAGTCAGATTCGAGCCCACGACCCTTTAGTTTTATATCCCGTACACATGTATTTATGGTCACCTTATAGCGAGGTTACAAAACGTCAATGAACATTAAAGTAAACATCTTGTGCTATAATTCAAATCTCCAACATGTTCTAAATTGAACTATAAAATTGGTTTTACTGTAATAAGTGTAATGTGCCGCAATGTAGTGGCAGTGTAAGAATGTACTGTCCCGTGAGTGTCTAATTGGCGATAGAGGAAGAGAAACCAGAAGATGGAGAGCAGCGTCATTTTGGATATTAACTAGACAAATATAACAAAAATAATAACTTCGGTTGCCAATCCGCCGTCCAGGCTTGACAACTAGACAATCTATTAAGGAGACTCATGTTCAGCATTAGTCTATAGACAGACTGTAACGATAACTCTAATGCAATAGATGATAATAATGTTGCACTGGTGGTGTTTTTGGGAAGTCTGCAGTGTGTGAACATGTCTTAGATCGTTCCCGCTATTACATTAAATTTTATAGACCACAAATCCTCGCAAAAGAACACCGATTCCCTACCAAGGATGATTCACGAGGGTATTGAAATTGAAAAAAAAACATCCGAATTTCAATAGAGAAGATGGATGGGTGCCGCTATCTGCTTGGGATTCTATAATTAATAAAATTAAATCCAAACATAGGCATACCACTGCAAAACTTCAAGATACTGTAAGCTCATACTGCGTAGATCGGACCAAAATTAATATATTCAAAGACTGAGGGTAGCCGTGTAACTATGAAAATCGGGACGTCAAACACCTCAGTCCCCCACCCCCCTCGTGACCATGGGTCATGGTAAAGCACCCGTAACGTCCGGAATTAAAAGTGAAATTAAACGCGAAAAAAAACCCCGTAAAATAAGTTTCATTTAATAAATATTTATTGAAAGTCAGTCTTGTTTAATTACAACTGGTTCAAAAAAAGCTCTGTCCTGGGAAGAACCAGCAAGAAACCAAGCGGGACTTCTTTTTAAAAGTAGCTTACAATCATGTATGTTATACAATTAACAACACAACAAATTAAAAATAGATTGGTAGCGATCACCTCTTTCCCAGGGATAAATATCATCCATAATTTTCATAATATTATAATAACCCTTTTTTATACAACTTTTGTGTAATAAAGTCTTTGAACTTTGAGCAGGTCAAATATATATATATATATATATATGCATATATATATATATATATATATTCTTGAATTTTGTTGTAAAAGCATATGTATCGCCAAATGAATGAATTACTGACTCGGTGAAGTCGAGTAACAGGTTACTACTAGCTTATATCTTGTTCCTAATGTTTACAAAAATGAATATCACTTATTTTTGTAAAACTACTTAATTTTTGTGAACGGGCATTACATTTTCATAAATGTATTGAGAGGCCAAAGTTAATGTATTAATTTCCTTAGTCGCAGCAACTGTTTAGGCTTTTAATCATAAATTGCTCTTATGGCTCTCTTCTCTAAAACAAATATAATTTCAGTGTCAGCTTCGTGTCCCCATAGCAAACTACCATACGACATTATGCTATGGAAATACCTAGTCAGGTCATAAATTCTGTCACATGTTTAATATAAAATAATTGAAACAAGTTTATTCATTATGTAACCATTTATATACCAAAATGAACTTAATAATACATAGATTCTTATGACACTAAAGTTTATTCAAAATGACCTCCGTGATTTTGATACAGGCCTTCAATCTGCGCGGCGAGTCGTCTATCGCAGCACGAACGAGGTCCATGTCAATATCGGCGGCTGCCTTAATCAAGGATGTCTTGAGTGATTCCAAATTGTAATGAGGCTTTGAGCACGCCTTTTACTCCAAGTGTTGCCATATCTTGTAATCTAACGGATTCAAATCTGGACCGGAGGAGGGGCCAGTCTTCGTGCCGGATATAAAGTCGATTTCACGCGCCGCCAGCCAGTCTTGTGTGCTCTTCGCTCTATGAGCTGGAGCCGAATCTTATTGGAATACCCAGTGCCTATTATTGGAAATGATATGAGAAACAGGTTCCACAAGGTTCGTCAGGACTGTATGAGTGAGGATGGAAAATGACCTCGTTGGACACGCGAAATACGGTTTGCTCGATTCTTCCCTACTGTGTGCGTACACTTTATCATTTTGTTTGTTGTAGGTCTCTTCTACAGTAAAAATTTTTTCATCCGAAAAAAGGAATTTCCCGATATTTTTTCCCGGCGTACCGCTTCAACAAAGCGCGGCATCTCTTCAGTCTCAGGTCCATTAGACGAGCATTCAAACGATATCCTGTTTTTCTTCGATATGCCCGAAGCCCTAAGTCTTCATTTTGACACCCTTTTCACCGTAGTTCTGCTTAACCCATCTGAAGGGCCAACAGTTTCTGCTTACGTTTGGGATTTCTTTGAATTCGCGCCTACACAGCTTTTATCACTGCTGGAGTCCTGACAGACCGAAGGCGACCACTTCTTGACCTGTCATCTACACTAGAGTCTTCATTGTATCGTTTGATGGTAAGATAAACGAATCTTTTGGTTAAATTCAATTTTTTCAGTATGTCAAAAATTTGAATTGGCGCGTAACCGCAACGATGCAACGTAATAACTGCAACACGGTCTTCTTTAAGCGTTCACTCCATATTCAAAAATGAGTAAAATTCTAAAATGTATACAGTTTTATTTTTATGAACAATTCGAAATTCGAATTCAATAAACTTTTTTGTGGCCAGCATTCTAAAAGAAAAGTTTTTACTGTGTGACAATACTTATGACCTGACTATGTAGCTAAAGTAAACAAGTCTAAAAGTCTGTAGCTCAAAATAAACAAGTCAAAGCTCCGGGGACACAAAATTGTCCCATAACTCGTTGGATGGAAGTATTCAAATTCAACAATTTTCCACATAATTTTTTTTATCGAATAAATTTTATGTCTAACTGGTACAAATGCTCCAGTAGAAAGAGTATTTTTTTATTTTGAATAAATTGTGGACGTCTGAAAGAAACACTTACGGTTCCAGTTCTAAAGGCGATATTGTTTACAAAGGTGAAAATAAAAAACTTGAGCAGAATTTTATTCTTATTTAAAATCATCACCAACTTTCGTGCTTCGAACGCGTAGCGAGTTGACGTCCGATTTATTTTCCAGTGCAATTATTAAACGAACAGTATAAATTCACTCTTATTCCAAGTAGTTTAGCGTTAAATTGTGTTATCTACAAAAACATCTTTACAAATTTCATATTATCATACCGTACCGGTGTGACTCATATAGCTCGGAACTGCATAATATTGTACACAGACTAATCTGCATACAGAGATTGCATATTATACATCTAAAATGAACAGTACTTTTAACGAGATGGACGGAAAAGTGGACGATATCGCAGCCGAAGAAAGTGATGCTTCTTTAATACCCAAAGACCCTTCCGTTTTTAATAATCAGTCACCTCCTGAACATGTCACATTTCGTAAACGCTTGGACTGTAGCTCCAAGATAATTAATACAACAGATTTTCTCAAGTTCCAAGATAAAATTTTAAGCATAATGGAAAACTGGTTTTCTAGACAAGATGAAAAAATGTCACTTTATGTTAAACAGCTGAGTGAGATTAAAGATTCTATCGAATTTATAAGCAGTAAATATGAAGACCTTGCACAAGACATCCGTGGCTTTAGAAAAACGTATATCGGATTTAGAATCCAAGACCAATTTGCGGGGTGAAAATGAGAATGAAATAAAAATTGCTCTCTTGGAATCAAAGATTGAAAACATGGAACAACAGTCACGTATTTGTAATGTAGAAATTAACAATTTACCGGAAAAAAGAAATGAAAATTTGATCACCATTATTGAAAGTATTGCAACCGCAGTCAAACATACCACCGTGTCTAATGACAATGTTGTCATTCACCGAGTGCCTCACGCAAACACTGGCAGTCCACATCCCAAAAATATTATAGTTAAATTTAGTACGCGTATCGTTCGTGACAGTTTTCTAACAGGCATATCGCAAAAACAAAGGTCTGACAACTGATAAAATTGGCATTGCTGGGTCTCCTCGTAAAATATACGTTAATGAGCACCTCACCATTACAAAAGAAAAAGTTATTTCAAGAGACACGAGAAGTGGCAAAAAAGAATAACTTTCGCTTCGTATGGATTAAGCACGGTAATAAACTTGTCCGAGAAAAGGACACATCTCCAGTGTTTTCCATCCGTTATAGAAACGACTTGTCGAAAATACATATTAAAAACTCCGCATGATTCAAATTCTTATAATATTTGTATTATTATTTTTTTCTATATTAAGATTATCTGTTTTTATTTTTTTATAACTAAAGATGTTTTGTATTTTCACCCATTAAGACACATGTTAAATTACAGCATCTTATTGCTTAGATGTTGCCTCTATTGTATGCATTGCACTATGCGTTGTTTACTACATTCCGAGTATTGCTTACTATCAACAACTTGCAACCTTTTATATTTTACCCACTTTTTATATTATAGATGCTCTTTGCTTTTACATTACTTTTCAAATTACCTATACCTTGTTGTACATTATAATTATATGTTATATTATCTACATGAGATATTTAAAAATAAGTCTAATATTTTTAATTATATAATTGTACTGAGTCTTACTGGAGGAAAGAAAAGCTATTTATGTCCTTTAAAATTAACTAACTATTAGCCCACTAGAAAAGTTTTTAAAATAGAAGCAACTGCATATATTAGAAAAAAGATTTATATCGTACCTGATGAGTGTCATTATTTACTAAATTTAACTTATTGCTACTCGCGTCTTATAACCCGTGCCTTATTTGTATCCCATTACAATGACTTCACATAATACTGATAAACTCTATTATATTATCAGAACTGTAGGGGACTCCGGACTAAGTTGAACACTATTATATGAATATATTATCGGAGTCTTACGATTTGATAGTCTTAACAAAAACTTGGTTAACTCCTTCAATTGCTAATAATGAATTTATAGATTCCCGATACAGTGTGTTTCGTTGTGATCGAGACCGAATTTCCTTTGGGAAACGTGACGGTGGCGGGGGGGTACTTATAGCCGTAAGAAAAGATTTGTGTGCAAATCGTCTTCTTTTAAATACAGCATACTCACGGAACTTAACTAATTCAACTTGCGTTGATTACATTTTGCTGGAGATTCCAGCCAAAAATAACATGAAACATATTGTAGCCGCCTTTTATATTCCTCCGCAACGGCCGTTTGAAGTTTATAAGTCAAACTTGGATGCATTGCAAAACATCCTGTTATCGGGAAATATTGACAAATACTATATATTAGGTGACTTTAATATTTCTTCTATTAATTGGGCATTGCCTAATGAATGGGAATTAACTTTGATTGGGAAATACATGCTTAATTTTATTAATATAATTGGCGGCTTCCAAAATATTTATTTAAGAAATCACCAAGGAAACATAGTAGATTTATTTATTAGTAACAATAATAATAATAATAATTTATGTCTAGTACCCTCAATGGAATTAGTCCCCTTAGATCCTTTTCATCCGCCTTTTTACACTTGTATTTATCTATCTTCCATGTCTCGGGCTATGCCGCGCGGACCTGTTTTGAAATACGCTTTTTTTGAAGCCAAATATGATGAAATTAATAACAGTATTAAGAGAATTGACTGGGTTTCCTTATTTTCTAATAAAACATCTGAATTATCTGTAAACACATTTTATGAACAGATTTATTTAGTTATTAAAATCCATGTTCCCCTTCGACCATTTAAACCCTCAGGCTTTCCCATCTGGTTTTCAAGACCACTAATACATATATACAAAAACAAAAATAGAGCTTGGATAAAATGGAAAAAGTATAAGTGGTATTCCGACTACGAATCTTTTTCCATTTATCGTTCCAGATTCAAGGCTGAATGTGTCCTTTGTTTTTGCAAGTACATAAACACCATATAAGATGGCCCTTACGAAAAGATGTTAAGAAATTTTGGCAATACATTCATAATCGTAAAGATAGCAATAGTATTCCAGATAATATCAAATACAAACAGGAAGCAACTAACTTACCAGACGAAGCATGTAATCTGTTTTCATGCTCTTCTTTAAATTCGTATATGAACCGTCTAACTTAGATCAGAGAAGTTTACACCTGATAGTAATTTTTCAACAGAACCAAACAATTCTAGTCATCCATTTATTTCTACTATAAATTTCACTGTTGATATGGTAAAAAAAGAACTTGAAAATTTAGATGTTTGCAAGGGAACTGGACCGGATGGTATTCCTCCTTTCTTCCTTAAATATACAACGGACGCAATTTGTGTTCCTCTGACGATTCTTTACAATAAGTGCATTTCAAGATGGTGGCTTTCCTGCTATTTGGAAAACAGCGAATATCACGCCTATTCATAAAGAGGGATCCAAGAACGACGTAGAGAATTATCAGCCAATCTCATTACTATCCGTATTGTCAAAGGTGTTTGAAAGATTAGTACATAATGTTATTTATCCTGTCCTTCACAATATAATCATACCCGAACAACACGGATTTGTTAAAAAGCGATCCACATATAAGTAATCTCCTCGTTTTATACTAATACTTATTTTGAACATATGGATAAGGGAATACAGGTCGATTCTGTGTATACTGATTTCCGTAAGGCCTTCGATAAAGTAG